>CM035414.1:138234607-138252107 GCA_020310875.1 Ceratopteris richardii
GCCTCTCTCTTTCGTACATATGTAATAATCTCCTCCTCACCAGTTTTTCAGCTAGTAGAAAATTCATTTGTCATTTAATTACCACAATCCGACACTTGGCCTCTCCTTCCAGATCCCCAAACATTTCTTGAGATGTACAAGGGCACATAATTGTCCATAACAATCGATCAAGCTGTGAAAGAACAAAGATATTAGCTGTGCTTGAGATGGAAGTTCATTTGCTGGACACCTGTCCACATATTGTTTAGATCTCTTAGCTGCAAGCCCAACAATCTGATGTGATTGTTAGTCAAAGTTGGAGATTAGAGATGCAATGCCATGCTTTCCACCTTACTTGAGAATTCCCCAATGAATTCTTGTGCTAGATCCTCAAGGTTCCTAAAGGAACTACCGTTGAGAGGTTGAAACCAAGTAAGAGCAGCTCCTACCCCATTGAGTCCAAAGGCCTTATATTGTTTAAAACAGCCATATATCTGCTCAGCTCAAAGAATTTTAAATGTTACTTAAAGTTCTTTCTCACCTCATAACCCTTTTAGGAACTTCAAAAACGAAACTCATCACACATTTGAAATTCCAAGAAGCTTTCCTTTATAACACCGAGTTAAATGCAAAATGCGACAAGAATAACCGTCGTTCATGGGACTCTCAATGTCATACCGAGCTTTATTCTGTTGCTTTAGCCTTGCTCGAGAGGCATACATCCACCAAGTACGAGGATCATCATGTACAGTTACCCAAGGGCGAAAGTGAGAGAACTCAATCCGTTTCCTGTATTGTGAAATCCCCTCTAGCAATTTCAAACCATCACAGTACTGGTTCTGAAAAAAAAGACTTCAGCTAACTAAGGCAGACATATTGTACAGGAAAGAGACAAAGGACGTTGTTTTTAGCACCAATAAACAACAAAAGTAGTACCTCCGAGACAGTCAAGGAAACATCATCTAAAACCAAAGAAAGGCTCTGGAGAGGAGTATGAATGTCTCTTTTCTCTCTCCTTCCATACTGATAATAATTAAGCACACCATTGATCGGGCGTAACAGATACTTGCTTTTACTAACTGTGCTTAGCAAAGGAGAAACTTGAGGATGTTTTTGATTTATGGTTGCTTCGAACACCTGTTCATGATCAAACAATTTTTTGAAGCAAGTTTGACTATTAATTCAGCTCAAGGAAACAATAAAGGTCAAACGAAACTACAGACAACTGAAGTGTACCTCACACCACTCTTGTCGAGTCATTTCACTGTAGCTTTTGCCCAATTTCCAAGGTGAGCTATTGGAATCGTGATAAAATGCAAGCTGTTCAAGTTGGATAGACTGTAAAAAACAAGTAAAAGAAAAATTTAAGCTTATTCCGAGCTGTACCCGGCAAAACTGCAAGGATTAAAGTCTCCCACAATTCAAGGAGTAAAATTCATGAAAAGCCTTGCATGGACCGTATCCAGAATGGAAGTAGATTCAGTTTCTCAGCCATTAGAATAAAACATATCATATTTAGTAAAATAACAGAGAAGACGGCAGAAAGAAAAGGGGTGCTATCTCTGTGGATGGTTATGGCACAGAGAGAGAGAGAAAGAGAGAGATTAACCTTGTGAAGTTTATCAAGTGCTCCACTTGTGACAAATGTTTCCTTGCCATTCTCATCAATTGTGACTGCTGCAAGTTTTGATAGTGTAACTCCGCAACAGAATGGCTTCCCAGGATTACTAATGGACCATATCAGTACCAGTAAGTTGAATTATTTACCATAAGGAAGAAAAGAAAAAAAGGGGGAGGACCCAGGAGGGGGGAAGAGAAGAAAGAGGAGGGAAGAGGGAGGAGAAAAGGAAAAAAGCAAAAGAAGAAAGGGGGAAAACGACAAATGATGCAAAACTTCACAGCAACAAAACCATGAATGTCCAAGGTCAAAACAAATGAATGGAATTCACTGACCTAGTGCAATCTTCATATCGAATATGTACATTTGTAATCGAAATCTTGAGATTGCCAATAATTGTCGTTATCAAGGAGGTGATCCAAGAAGTTGTCTCCTTAATCTAGTAAAGGTAACCAAGTATGACTTTACCATCAACTTAAATCATTTATTACAAATGTTATATACAACAAGAATCTTACATATAACCAAGCATGCTCTTAAGCATGTAAGATAGTAAACATGAACATAATCCCAAGCAGTACCCACTATTTAAAAAAAATAAGTTCTCAACTAGATAAAGCAGAGGCATTGCCGGATGCAAATTTTGTCAAACGAGTTACAAGACAACTAGAAGCAACCAAAAGTGAAGCTAGATTCATTCAGTTTCTTATAATATGTTGAAACACTTGAATGAATTGATAAGCCATGGCATCCAAAATATGAAACATTTAAAGTATGTTTGAGCTTATCCTCTAAATAACATTTACGTAAAAACTCAATGCAGGTTTGGATCTAGCTTAAAAAGTAAATAAATTAGAAGTTAAAAACTCTTATGAAATCAAAATTTATAGACCCCTTTGTGTTCATTGTAAAAACATTGCTGACAACATTACAAATTCAAAGAGTTTCTAAGAGTATGGCTGATAACATGATGCATTATGCGTGTCCGTTCATTGCTTTGTGCAACATATGGCTTGTAAGCACTCTGCATTGTGAATTGTCAAGGAGTTCGCAATGTGCAGTGTGTAACATGTGTGCAAGTTGCACTAATGCCATGTGTGAGGTTTGAGTACTATGGCTACTATCATAATGTCTGCACCTTTCAAAATTTGATTACCTTGATATCAAAAGCATGTAGCAGCTAGCTACAAAGCATAAGTATCCATTCCAAATGTGACATGTATGCATTGTGTACATGTGACAATGCAATGTCCAATAATGTTTGTGCGATTAGTCTAATGTTTGTACAATTGATCATTTTGCAGAGCCACAGGATGCATCTTGATGATTGCATGGTACATATGAAGACAACAGGCACACAATCCACACATGATTTATCATATAGTACATATCTTAATGTACATACACATTGCACACAATGATGACCGATTATCAAACATATTGTATAATGCATAGATAGTGCACAATGCCCATACATTAAAAAAACTGTCATACTTGTGCAATCATCAATGTGCATGGTGCATGCATGTGCATGATTGAGAATTAATTCTTCAATAAATATAAATTGATAACAGATTTTCTTTTTATCCTCAACTTTTTTAATCATGATATCATTTTCCCAATATCTCATCCATATGTAGACATGGTGGGATGAAGTGAACGCTCCTAAATTTGGCACTAGGCAAAGATGTAGAGTATAGACATGTAAAGAAAGCAACTATCACATGGACTAGACAAAGATGAAGAGACCATAATCCCTAGCATCACTCCTCCATGCTTTGTTGTGTCTCCATCATACGTAAAGCACTACGACCAATACTACTTCAAAATTTTGTTCTTACTAGACTAGCATATGTAATTTTACATTGCAATGATAAAAGAAGCTAATGCCAAAATGTTTATGGGCTGAGTAATTACAACAGGAAAGAATCCCTAGGAAATGCAACTTCCAATTCATTCTGTACATAGCCTCATTTTTAACACTAAACTCTGAAATGTAGAATAAACTATACCCACATATGTGATATGTGATGAGGAATTCAATAACTTGACTCCTAATGGACGGTGGGTACAAAAACAAATGGAAGAATGCTTTTCTCTAACAGATTAGAGTATTTCTTCAGAGATTCATGAAGAGGAGCATGAAGACAGAAGCGTCGCTGCAAGGCATGATCAAGATGAGTCATATATAGTAATAAATCCATGTTTGGAATCACAAATACATGAAGTTTTTTGATAGAGGTATGTTTCATGCTAAATAGATGGTTCCTAACTTCCTTGGCACTCATTTTTGTTAAAAATTATCAACTTCATGAAGCTTATATGTATTTCAGACCAAATTGGGGTATTGAAATAATGGTCCGCATTGCAATCCTGAATGTGAACAAAATATATGTTCTCCACCGCCCTCCCCAAAAAACTACTAACAGCTTGTATCATGGACACTTATATAAAGAAAGATCAGTTCATGTAAACGATCTCCTAGGCATCAATCCTTAGACAGACACCACAATAAATGCCTAGAAGATCCTTCCCTGAATATGACCTTCATAAATGTTATTGAAAAAGAATAAAAAAGGATCTTTTTTTATCATGTATGTACAATCATGCATGCAACATGAATGCATTCATATGTTCAAATATACACCTTGTAAACCAAAAGTTAAGTAACATATACATGCACGCATACATAGAAAGATACAACAGGCACAACTGGCACAAAAGAATAAGACAAAGATAGAGCATAAAAGATCAAACAATACTGAGCAAAAAGACGTGAAAAAAAACAAGTTCAATTGAACAAAGGAAACACAAATCAAACCAAAGGTCAAGACGTATAAAGATAAATGAAGATAGTTGTAAGTTTATCTGAGAGAATATAGTTAAACTCCAACAGAAAACGCATGATTTAACGGTTGTTAAAAGAATAAAACAATCATTTATAACTCCTGTAAAAGAAGGCATACCTATATAGCTTTTGATTGAATAAAGATAGAATGACAGATATACATCCCACACTTAAGTAAATAAAGTATGTACAATTCAATTCAAATAGATCAAATATGCATGAACAATGAAAAACGACACACAACAAGAGCTCTTCAATGCATTAAAAAAGTTATATATGACTCAACCAAACTGTCAGTGAATGATTGAGAAGAGTAATTAACTAGATATTAATCTGATAAAAGTAGCCACTAGACCTGCATATAGACATTCATGACAAATAAATGTGCCACAGGAATGAGGTAAATACAGTAACTGCTTCGAGTGAGGATATAAGGACTGAGGTAGAGAGCAACAGAACTAGGACAAAGAAAGGCACCAAAGAAATTCATCTGAAAGACCATCCTGGAATAATTAGGAATCCCCTAGCACAAGCTCCCGCCTACAAAGGATTCTGGAATAGAAAGTTCACCTACCATTGGCTTCTGCCTAGTACACTGAGAAAAATGGCAGGAATACAACACCTCAACACAAGCCAAATCAAGCATCAGATGGCATACATTTTTCTCCTGCTGCCTTCTCTTTTCCTTTGCCTCCAACATTGCGGACTCTGTAGCCTGAAGAAACACAAAAAAGCGTCAAATAATTTGCAGCAAAAAAAGCATGATTAAAATGCAAACTCATATGCATTCTTTGTCTACATTACCCACATGCTTGCTTTCATGAAACAGAAATGAACACAGATTTTAAGATAAAGAAGTTAAAAGATCTAAAGCATGAAAAATCGACTGGAAAAGAATCATCCATATCAACTCCTCAATTGTAGAAAGAATAATAGCAGCAGCAGCAGCACTAGTACTACTACTACCACCACCACCACCACCACCACCACTAATAATAATAATAATAATAATAATAATAATAATAATAATAATAACGACAACAACAACAACAACAACAATAACAACAACAATAAGCTTTTCAAAGCAGAACCCTTAGGAAACAACAATTATTTTTTGGGTATCGATTCCCTGAATGTAAATGTAGATAATTGAAATCTGAAGCAGTTTGATATGACTTGCAAGACAGCATATTATGGATACAAAAATTGAAAGGAAGAGAGAAATACATCAAGTTGGCGTCGCTTGGCTTCCAACAACCTATCTTTTCTATCTTCCTGTTCCCAAACAAAACCTCGTTTCAAATTCAACTATCCGAATCCAAAATCAAATTTGTTGAAATAAAAAAACCATCATTCTAAACTTAATGAAAGTCAGGTAATTTATGGGTATCTTTACTTAACCAGGTAATGCTAAATTATAAAATGTACTTCACTTCACTTACTTTCTGATGACATGCATAAATAGCGTGTAAAACAGCATATGCACTGGCAAAATAACATCTACATCGCCAAGGGAAGAAGAGAAGTTCATAGACATTTTACTCATCCTCACAAGTCATTGAAGTTATAATTGCTATGTAAAATGTCAAGTAAAAATTGAAATGATCTCATAAAATCTCTTTTGGCACATCAAACCTGCCTCAGAAAAACATTCTAATAAGATGCATCAAACCTGATAGATTTCCTTATTGTTCTCACATTGCATTCAGCTCCTCTAAACAAGACTTAGCTATTTACTCTTCACAGATATCTAGCATCAGTGCACAGATCATCTCAAGCCAACTAGATCAACATGATGAGCAGAATCAAACTCATTCATTGACAAAAGGATTATACACTGGAACGTCTGGATCTACTTAGTGGAACATTTAGAAGCCCATTATATTAGCTGCTGACTTAGGTCTATTTTTGAACAGAAGCGTTACAAAATTTATATTCTTAAAAATTTCTGAAGTTTCCATAACATAGCTCTAAAGATGTCCATCCTTTTTTCTCGATTTCAAAAACTAAAAATGAACTAAAATAAAGCTCTGAACGTCACACTTAAAGGCATACTCATGGCTTTTAAAAATATAATAATAATAATACAGAGAAGAAATCAAAAAAAGTAAAAATTATTTAAATCACCAGCGACCACAATAACTTAAATGACAGAAAGTGAGTTCTTTGTTCGTTTTATCATATTGAATAATGCCATTTGAACTTCAATCAGCATCTATTTTCAAACATGATCATTGACAATTAAAAATCATGTGTGATCAAGGGGAGAGGTTCAACATGAGTAATGCTTAAGCACTTAACAGGCTTGAGCACTTGACAGGCTTCTTCCTTGTAAGGCTTAAGCGCTTTCAACTTGCCAATAAGGTTGACTCTTCACCACTTCCAACCATCAAGATTCAAACACACAGATTGAATCTTGAATCTTAAGATGATGCATTAGTTTTGCAGAGTCCGTCCTGAGTTTAAGTCTTCCACAGGATAAAGACGATTTCAAGAATCAATCATAACCCTTACATCCGTGATTTAACATTTTCTAGAATCCCTTCAAGCTTTACTATATCCTTTTAATATTCACCCTCTTCACATTCTCGCAGCTTTAACTCAGTCCTCCGTAATCATCCATGCTCTAGAAGCTGTTCATTACTTTCCGCCTCATGTTCTCGACCTAAACCTAATCTCTCAGCCTCTTCATCATGTTGCTCAGATTTTCGGGTAATTTTCATGCATATACAGTAGTGCTCTTACTGCTTCTCAGTCATATATTCCCATATAACTCATAAACTTCATTAGTGTAATTAAAATTCAGACTATTCTCTGTTTTTCTCTTCAAATACTATCTGTATTGTTGTTTTTTCTCCCTAATAGCCGTTTTCAAGATCCTCTTTATTGTGTCTACATTATCACAATAATTCTGACAATATATATGCATAGACACACGAATGCAATGTGCATACATACATACATACATACATACATACATATATACACACACATATATGTATGTACGCATATCTGTGTGTGTATGTATGTTTGTATGCATGTATGCATGCATGCATGCATGTATGTATGTATACTGGCATGGTTGCCAAAGTTTGGGGCCAACATGGTGTAGTGTTGTGTTCACAAAGAGTAATATAGCTTCTGCAAATGCGTTGATCTTCTAAAACACTTGTGGGAAATAAATTTTTTGATGAATTTCAGAAATCTTCTATTATTAATGCATAGGCTGAGTTCATTCCAGAAGGCATATAAAGATGAAATGTCACATAAAGTCTAGAGCACCTTCAAGAGCACGCATGTCCTTCATAGGAGTAAATTGGTGTACATTGAGAGTTATATTAAAAGATTGTGTATGCCGAAACCCCCTCCCAAACACGCCTTGGGTTTTACTTTATATTTATAGGTCACATTACACTTCCCACTCCATTGGACCTTTTCAGTAGGAAGAAGTTAGGGTCAACGACAGTACTCTATGTCCATACGGTATTGACCAGAAAGAACCTCATTTTGCTCGCATGGGTTATGCCTTCCACCCATGTGCCTCTTTCATATGCTACTCTGTTTGATACCTATGTGATTTATGGTGTTTCTTGCTCCTAGCATTTCCTCTTCTTGTTTGCAACATTCATGTCACAAGTCATAAACATATCAGCTCTGCCATCCATATCTCATACTCGCCTATCTAATAGAAAACTTCCAAAGCACATTATACATCCATCAAAAACTAAATATGCAATTACAACATATACATATACATAAAGAGTACAAAAATAAGTAAATAATGCGTCTGCATTCGTATTCAAAAGCCTTTGCTCCATCTTCTCCAAAAAATTCTGAAAAAGATTATTATCCCCATGCCAGGACATACTTCACAAAAACTTCTGTATTCACTACTTACACAACCTCATGGACACGTGAAGCTGGACATGTAAACGAGGATTTCTTCACTAGATCAGATCACATTCAGGCACATTATGGTGTGCTATGTTTGATGTGGCAATATTGCAAGAAAATAAACATAAAAACATTCTGAAACGACCTCAGATATCTGATCATCTTGTATTGGTTCAGCGACTATAAAAATTCGGTCCAACAGAACTATCACTGACTCGTTTCCAAGGCGATTCCAAGGAACCTGTAACAACAATCCAAGAAGAGGATGTTCTCATTCATTAATTAAAATTCAAAGAAATACAAAATAAATCCCATCTATGCTCACATATCGACTTGCTTACATAAGACACAGATGCCACATATAGACCAAGTGAGACATCAAATGACTAGCGCAGGACAAAATTCAAATACCATATTGGCAATTATTTAAAAGGGAATAAAAAATACCATATTGGCAATTATTTAAAAAATAAGAACTACCATTCATCTCAAACAGCTCCATAGCACATCCACGTACAGACTGATAGACCACATGACTAAAGCTGGATATTATTCCTAGAGCAATTTTTAACTTCTCAAAAGACTTCACTCTGAGCCGCAGACCACTATTGAGCCAAGAAAACATGTTCTTAAGTTCAGTTCAGATTTATCTAATATTCACATCAGAGGAACAGTGGTGTATCTGCCAGGGAGTCAGGGGCCCCGCCCCGCGGGGGGGTGGGGGGGGGGGGGTGGGGGGGGGGGGGGGGGGGGGGGGGATTTTGGTGCATGTGCATGCATGTGTGTGTGCGTGTGCGCACGCGCGTCTGTGTGCGCGCGCAGGTGTTAGATCCCTCCGAAATCATTCTTGCAGAACAAGACAAAGTACAAAGTTACGAACCACACTCACAAAACATAAAGGTCAGGCATCAAATAAACTTAAAAGTTCCTAGCCATAGAATCCACATCTACTCAAACCCTGAGCTTGGGAGCCTGCAGCTATATCAGGCAGCCACCACCTCAAGAAGCGGGTGTCCCATACCATTGCAGATGTCTGAATGGGCGGGAAACATAACACTTCCCACCTTATTTCTGATCGTTGTTCTGAACAAATCCTTGATTGCAAAACTAGGGAGCCAAGCCTTACTTATCTGACTAACTCCCAAGTTGCAACCAACTCAAACCTATGCTTCCACTTGATCAAATACTCAGGGTAAGAAGCCCAATGGGACCTCCTAACCTTTATTCAAGGACCACCTCAATCTACAATGGAACATATCCAGTACGATCCTGCAAACTCAAGATCTTCTCTTAAGACATCACCAAATCATCATGTTTGAGCCACTCTTTCAAGCAA
Source organism: Ceratopteris richardii (assembly GCA_020310875.1). NCBI lineage: Eukaryota > Viridiplantae > Streptophyta > Polypodiopsida > Polypodiales > Pteridaceae > Ceratopteris > Ceratopteris richardii. The sequence goes on from CM035414.1 coordinate 138,244,283, forward strand.
TTCAATGTGAAATACAAGCTGCAACATACTTCATCGTGGTAAATTTAGCTCATAAAACATCCCTCTTACATTTCTTATAATCTGGAAAGGATCATACTACATAAAACCATAACTTCTTGACCTTCCAATTTGAATCATCTTGAAATCTACCGTTATTGTAAGGTATACCCACATGTAGAATGGTGGTCACGATGCCAATTGGCATAAACAATAGAATGCTCGTGCGTCATCCTTACGCTATTGATAGAAATCTTCAACTTTTCCTATGCATCCTACAAAGTATCTATGATAGAAAGTGATTGAACCCCTCTAAGTCCAGTAGCAATAGGTGGTCTCATCTCATAATTATACATAAACATAAACGGGCTATATCCAATAGCTCAATGCTGAGCCATGCTATAAGCAAACTCTATGTGGAAAAAGTAATGCTCCCAATCATATTCTACTCGAGAAACATGTGCATGCAACATATCCTTCATAGTCTTATAATTTATCCATGCTCTCCATTGCAACTAACTCATGCCTATGCTTCCACTTGATCAAATACTTTGGGTAAGAAACCCTGTGGGACCTCCTAACCTCTAATCAAGAACCACCTAATGCTCTAGCAAAACATATCCAATACAATCCTCCAAACTCAAAATCTCTTCCTAAGACATCACCAAATCATCGTGTTTGCACCACTCTTTCAACCTTCGGTACCAATGGGGATAAAAGATAGAATGATCATATGCCATCTTTATGCAATTACTAGCAATCTCCAACATTTCCTACATATCCTACAAAAAAAACTACCACAAAGAGAGATTGGACACTTCTAAGTCTAGTAGCAATAGGTGGTCTCAACTCACAACTATACGTAGCACAAACGAGCTATATCTAGTAGCTCGATGCTTAGTCATCTTATAAGCAAACTCTGTGGGATAAAATTCTGATTTATATATGGTGTACATATATTATAGGACTTTCATTTGTTCTTAGTTTGTATAAGACTTTTATGTTAGGTGAAAAATGGTACAAAAATTATCGGTCAAAAATGGTCAACATATGGCCAAACATTCGTACCACTGTCTTGTTCTACTCAAAGGGGGTTTTCCATCCATACGTAACATTTATATAGGACTTTTAGATCGGCTCAAAAATGGTTGGTCAAAAACAATCGGCATATGTCAAAAATTTCTACCCACTGTTTTGTTCTACTCAAAGAGAGCTTTTCATCCATATATAACATTCCATCAACCACCACCTAAATCCTCATGAAAAGTCAAACTCTAATTTCTGGTCAAAGTCAACCACTTAAAAAGTCACAAAAAACCCACAGAAAAGGCAATTAAAATTATGCAAACAAAATTGATATGTGGTAATCATTAGCTAGGCAACCGTTACAATAAAAAGCAAATTAAATATCAACATAGCTGCTCATTAAAAGCACCCGAAATTTATGGAAGCCCTATTATTACAGTCCCATAAACCATGGAATAAGAAAACGTTGTTTTATTATGAAAATCTATCGCAAATCTCAGCCTATAAAAAGGCATGACTTTGACCACTATTGTTCGCTAAATCTTCATGCTCACTTGAGGGCTCTAACACACCTTGTTTGACTTGCAAAGGCTCGTAAACCCTGGTCATCTCTGTCCAGCAAAGTCAAACCTGCAAAACATTTGTCAAACTAAGTCAAAAGAGGTACTTGAACCCATAGTTGTCTTAGTCCGATGGACGACTTGTTTAGTCCAATTAAATCCGATCCGTCCCGTCCAACTGAGGCATCCATTTAGTCCGATGGGTCATGGGTTTTTTGAATTTTGAAAGTTAGAGGTAATCATGCCTAGTGAAAAGAGGAATGCATTATGTTTTTACAGCTTCAATGTGAAACCTATGCATTATGTACTACAATAATGTATGATGTATTTACTATCATGTACCTTTGCATTATGCATATTCCATACACTATTAAGAATTAATTATATGTCAATTTTATTTTTGAATGTACGTAACGTCATTGTATGTCAAAAGTTTTTCTAGTCCGTCTAAAACCGCACACCATCATAAGTGAACTAAACGTGTTACGTACGCCATCCTATGAGACCACTATGCTTGAACCAATGAGATTTCTGATTTTTACTTAATTTGTTGATAAATTTCAGACTTTGGAGCTATTTTTGGACTCTCTAGCACTTGCTTTAGTGCAAGGTTAGTTTGCTCAAAGGGTTTCTCGTTTTTGTGTTAGGTGCACAGATGTCATAAACCTTAACTTGTCAGAGCCTAGTCTAGCTAGATTTAAATGGAGATTGTTTTGAATTGGTCCTTTTAAATTGGTCTTTAATTAGTCTTTTAAAATTGGTCTTTTTAAATCTGTCCTTCAAAATTGGTCATTTCAAGTTAGTCTTTTTGAATTGGTCCTTTTAAATTGGTCTTTTCAGAGTTAGTCTTTTATAGTTTTTCTTTTTGAATTCGTCCATTAGAAACTTGCCCTTTTAAGTTGGTCTCTCAAGTTTGTCCTTCTAGTCCAAGTTCAGCAAGCAAGATCAGCCCAGCAAGTCAAGTTCAGCCTAGTAAGTCATGCACAGCACAGTAAGTCAAGTTCAGCCGCCCAAGTCAAGCAAGATCAGCCCAGCAAGTCAAGTTCAGCCGTAATCTTTCTAAGAATTCGTCCTAAAATTGTCCTTCACCAGAATAGGTCCTTTTTAAGTTGTTCCTCCAAAGTTTATCAACCAAGTCTGACCAACAAGAAAGAGAAAAAGCTCTTCACCGGATGGAAGGGGCCATACAAGATGGTTCGACTCCTCCCTCAAGGAGCTGTCCAACTAGCAATGCTACAAGGAATGCTTCCTCCATTGGTAAATGCCTTTAGAGTTAAACCCTATCTACTCTAGAATTTACTATGATACATGTAAATATTCTAAATACTTTGTTCTGTTCCTAGATGTAGTTCTCATTCTTGTCTTTTCAATTGGTCTTTTTCTAGTCTTTTCAATTGGTCTTTTTCTAGTCTTTTCAATTGGTCTTTTTCTAGTCTCTTCAATTAGTCTTTTTTTGGTCTTTTCAATTGGTCTTTTTCTAGCCTCTTCAATTGGTCTTTTCTTAGTCTTTTCAATTGGTCTTTTTCTAGTCTTTTCAATTGTTCTTTTTCTAGTCTTTTCAATTGGTCTTTTTCTAGTATTTTCAATTGGTCTATTTCTAGTCTTTTCAATTGGTTTTTTCTAATATTTTCAATTGGTCTTTTTTTAATCTTTTCAATTGGTTTTTTTATAGTCTTTTCAATTGATCTTTTTCTAGTCTTTTCAATTGGTCTTTTCTTAGTCTTTTCAAATTGGTCTATTTATAAATTGATCTATTTATTGATTTAGTCTTTTCTTAGTGTTTTCAAATTGGTCTACTTATTGATATGTCTTTTCTTAGTCTTTCAATGGTCTATTTATTCATACATGAAACTCGTCTTTTAAACCAAGTGCTTTTAGTCCTTTTACAAGAGCTTGATTTGCCCTTCCACGTACCAATCAACTAACCCCCTCCCACAAGTCCTCAACGAGAGAGTTTACTGAAGACGATCATAACGACAAGAGACCAAGAGCAAGGATAACCAGATCAACGCAGCGAAGAAGATCACAAATGCAAGGCGAAATAACGCAATACATGAGATGAACAAGAGTACATATGAAAAGGGACGAAGGGGCTTCGACTGTTGCAAAGATCAAGTTGCACACGCAAAAGACACAAGAAGCGTTTCCTGTAAAGCTTAGAGTTGACTGATGGCATTCTTCGCTATGAAGACGGACTCCTAGACACGAGCATGAGTAAGGCTGTGCCTCCGTGCTTTTTAGGCTACTGCTCTGCGTGCACACAGAGAGAATAAATTTTGAGATGAAGATGAAGAACATGGTCCATGGAGCAGCTATATTGTCATTCAGGTCACAAATGAAACTAATGCCAGTGGCCTTGACATCCACAACATTTGATGGTATGTCACGCAACAAACACCCTTGCTCTTCATGCACTTGAAGGCTGAAATCTTTCAAATAAACTTGGCAAAGACTGTATAAATTTATTTCCACTCCCTTTTTCATTAACATCGATCCAAAAAATGTGACGCAATTGAGAGCCTGCACATTGGCTATAAGCATCTGCTTCTGCAATTCTAAGATGTAGATGTACAGAGACATGCAGCAACTAAAATTTTGAGGAGACGCGCCCTTGATTTCATTATACAGAGACACGCCCTTGATTTCATTATACAAAGACACACAACAAAATCTTCCCCTCCGCATGCACTCTTAGAGACACGCGTGCAAGAGACGGGTCACGACAAGCATTCAGAACAAAAGGGATCTTTAAAAATCAGTGGACATCCTTTGTTGACTTGCAGCTCTATAATCTTCGAAAAATAGAATTGGTACTCTCTGGTCCAAGTTGACGTGCCAACCAGGAAAGTACAACACCTTCACAATCATTGATAGCTTGTTGATCCATGTGGTCAGATAAGTTACCATTCACAGCAAGAGAACTCACCTTAGCAAATTGAGAACACGAGTTAAAATTGCTTGCACTCGACTGCATCTAGAGGGAGAAAAGCTTAGGTCTCGCAACTGCCGCAAGTGAGAACAACAGGGCTGCTTCACACATACATAATCCATATGGCAGATATCACACCTCCCACAGTGCTTCAAGCTTCAACATAATCAAACGTGGAAGATAAAGATATGGGAGCTAAAATATTGCTACCTGACAATCCCATGCGCACAGGAAAGATGGAAATCAAGAGATGGATGAAGATGAAGATTCCACTGGAAAACAAGGGTCTGAAGTTGTGCCATCAGAATCCCTCCAATCTATATTGGCTTCACAGGGAACCAGCGAATTCTCATAAAACTCCAACGCAAGTCAAGCTGCTGACAAAGGATTATTCATTCATGCACACTCAGAACTTCCAACTGAACAAGAAAGGCTTTCCCACTTGTTCTCTCCTGAACAATTGACTAGTATGGGCCTCCACATGTTCTAAAAAGTACCTCTCTCAGACGTGCCCGACCAAATGGAGGTGATTGATTTCTTCAAGCATTTCTCTCGATTTCCAAATGGTAACATTTCTCTTGGGGTCATTGAGCTAGCTATGGGAGCTCACACCCCTACACTCTGAGCACTTGCATGCACTAGGGTGGATTCGGTTCGCGTACCGAACCTATTCGGTTTGTTTTTAGGTACGATTCGTTCGGTTCGAACCGGATACGTAGAGTTCGTTCCATTTTTTTTCGAAAAATTATGGATGGTTGGAACTTGGCTGTTATCTTGAATATTGTGCCCTATTCGGCTGCGTCATATGTTTTCGAAACGGTTGCTACAGTCTAGCCATCCAAGCGTGAACGGTCGTCGGTGACTCACTCTTGAGTCTTCAGCCATCAACCTTCAACCCTCACTCTGAGTCTTCAACTGCCCTACTCCCGAGTGACTCCGGTGGAACTTATCAACCCTGGGCCCGCTGCCCGTAGCCCGACTAGCATAGTACATACTAGTAGGCCGACTCCTGAGTTACTATTAGTAACTTAGAAGTAAGCATACTAAGTACTTGAGCTGCATTGAAACGTGAGCACTGAGCATGAACTTTGAAGTTAGCAATGAGCATTGAGCAATGAGAGACATTGAGACTCAAGAGCCTAGAGGTTGATTGAGACTTAAGAGTTTTAAGGCAGTCCATTCAGCCCATTCATTCAAATTTCAGACTTCAGTCCTTGCATATATCACATCCTTTTGCACATTCCAGCCCATTCATCACCTCACCTTAAACCTTTGCATATTTCAGCCCATATATCACCGTGTCTCACATCAACACTCGTCTTGCATCATCATTTAACATGCCTCGAAGCATGAATGCCATGTGGGATATCCATACCATTAACCATTCTTTGGCTAATAGTCAAAGTACCTCGGGCTCTGGCACTCGTAAGTGGATGTGCAAGTATTGCACTAAGTCATTCACTACCACTACTACACGACTTATACGTCATGTATCCGGGTTGGGAGGAATGGGTATTTCCGCACGTGACAAAGTTCCTACAGAGGTTGTTGAAATCGTAAGACGTGAGCATGCTTTGGCAGAAGATGCTCGTAATGCACGTCATCATGATTCGGCTTCGGCCGATATCGAGATGATGGAGTGTCATAGTGCTACTGCTACTCGGACTTGTAGTGTAGAAGAGGAGTCCATCGCCATGCCACCTTCACAACACGCCGTCGCCATATAATCAACATCCTTGCCTCTTCTTGTTTAGGTACGTATTTTCTTCGTGCAGTGGATGCTAGTAAAGCATGTGTTCGTATCACAGGGGAATTCATATTTGAGCACATTAAGAGTGCTATTATTGATGTTGGTCCAAAAAATGTTGTACAAGTCATCACAGATAATGCGTCCAATTGCAAGAGAATGGGAGAATTAGTGCAACAAGAATTCCCTATTATAGTGTGGACCCCATGTGCAGCCCATTGCATTTTTTTTTATGGAAGACATAGGCAAGCTTCCATGGATTCAGCCTATATTGAATGATGCTAAACGTATTGTGACCTTCATACGAAAAAATCATCAAGCTCTATTCATTTTTCGAGCAAACAGCAGCATAGAGATGATTCGTCTCGCCGAGATACGCTTTGGCTATATGTATCTAGTGTTATGTAGGCTACCGCAAGTCGTGGATGCTTTGCGCGTGACTATTATAGATAGGAGATGGACAGCATTACCACAAGCTCAAGACAGAGATTGCACGCTATGTGCAAAGGAAGGTGCTTGATGAGGACTTTTGGATAGAGATTGGATGCATTTTGCCAGTATTGAGGAGCATCTACACACTTCTACAGATAGTGGACAAGGAAGGTTCCACACTCGGGCTTGTTTATCACTTCGACATGCAGATGAGACACGTCATTGCACGATCTACGACATTGTGTCGAGAGAGGTATGTGCATTGTGTATTGATGTTCCATGCTTATAGCTATGTTTATATTTGAATTTTATTTATGGTTTTTTATTTTTCTTTAGCTTTTTAAACATGTTTCATGCACTAGTGAGTCGTGACTAAGCAATAAGCACTTGCAAGTTTCCACTCGGCACTAATTTCCTTCCATTACACTTACAGGAAGGAGGATATATTGCGACTAGTGGATTACAGGGGTTTGCGGCACTCTTGTATCCATATTTCAAGAGTCTATCTTTATGGTCAGAGCTTTCACTTCGACAGATGAAGGATGAGTATATGCGATGTGTTATGCCCCCGGATGAGCACTTACGTTTTGATCGGGAGTTTACAGGCTACATGGGGAACATAGGCATTGCATATGCACATAGCACGTTCATGCACAAAGAGGTGACATCCCAGCCATTGGAGTGGTGGTAGCACTATGGTTATGGCCATCCATGTATGGCTCCTTTTGCATTGCCAGTTTTATCTCAGGTATTTTTTCAATTTTGTCATTGAGATGATAGATGTAATTCCCATTATCCATGTGGCACACTGGCATGTGCCATGAATAATAAATGATTGATTATTTCTTGAATTCTTTCTACAATATATAGGATGCATCTTCTAGTGCCTTTGAACGCAATTGGAGTACCTATTCCCTTATTCACACAAAACTAAGGAATAGGCTGAGTTTACAGCAGTTAGAGAGATTGGTCTTTTGCAAAGCCAAATTGAAACTTGCTCATGTCTTGAAAAGTAAAACACATGGTCCCAAACAGGTATTAAAACTTTAAAATTTCAATCATCAATGTATCTCATATTTTCAAACATTGTTCAATATATACCATAAATGATAATATTGTTTTGTGGATATTCCA
>CM035414.1:138257107-138264607 GCA_020310875.1 Ceratopteris richardii
ACTTCACCAGAGCAACTATAGTTCTTTACTATTTAGATGATTTGTGATGATTTTGTTTCATTTCGATAGCAGTACTGTATTTGTCCTATTTTGTAAACACACATGGATAGCCTATATGGAAAAGTTGTAATCATTTTGATTTCTGATCATTTTTTGTAGTTCTTGATAACATTGTATGTGTAATTTTCACAAAGGCAACATCACTTCACATTACGGAAGCACTTCCAATCGAAGCACTCTCCGAAACGGAGAGTGAAGTAGTGGCGGGCAACCTGTATAGCTGAAAACAAAAAAGACTAGGCTTGGAAAAGTATCTCGTGAATCGGACCAGCATAGTATAAAGAAGTCATTCCAACAATTGGTCTTTTTACAAAATTGATCTTTTTAGTATTCGTTCACTTACAAACTGGTCTTTTTATGAAATTCGTATTGGAAGACGAATTGGCAAATTGGTCTTTTTACTGCTAGTGGGACCTATCTCTCAATTCGTCCTTTAGATCTTACTAAGAGAGTGAAGCAAAAAGAAAAGAGATAGAGAGTGGCTTGCAGAGTACCGGACTTTGACAGGTGGAAGAATACGGGACTTGGAAGGTTGCATAGTGCCGAATTTGCCAGAGTACCAGACTTGCCAGAATACCAAAAACATGCCAGAAAAGTTACAGGGAAGGAGTCGTGGAGTAACCGCTCGTGATAGCAGCCTATATAAAGAACCCTTTCGGATACACTGGGGATATACGAGAGACAGAAGGTACGAGACAGAGAAGAAGATATACAAGACATAGGGACATAGGTGTTACAAGGCTTATTAGAAGATTCACAAGTACCAGTCAAGAGACAAGCGAAGGTACTAGAGAAGGGCATCTAACCTCTGTGGAGCAGCTCAGTGGACAAGAGGCTCTAGTCTTGTCGAGGACAAGCAGAGTAAGTCAACTAGCTTGAGTGCTTGAAGAGGCCGGTATACTTCCAGTACTTTGAGAGCCTCTAGCATTTGAGAGCCAGTTTGATTGTAGTTGTGAGTTAGTCACAGAGAAGTGAGTGTAGTGATTATTTGTTCACTTTAATGATCCTTCTTGTACACTTCCATGCTGCCATTAATGGAGATATGCTTCTATGCTCTTGAATTCTATTCTTGCTGCACCTTATGTGACTTGTTTACCTTGTGAACTGTTGATCTGTTTAATTTTCTACCGGACTAAAGCAGCACATACTGCATACTGCACTCAGAAAAAGAACCCACCTCGAGCACAGTAGAACAAGAATTTCGTCTACAACAACCAAAGAAGCTTGGAATAAACTCAAGAATCTCTTCTATTCACCAAACATTGCTAGAAAGCAATACTTGAAGAGACGATAACACAACGTTAGGATGGAGGAAGGTAGCTCAGTCCAAGAACACCTAATTAGAAACGAGGACCTTGTAGGTCAATTGATAAATGTAGATGATACGATTGATGATGAGGAACTTGTGACCGTAACTCTCAACATTACCAAGATCCTACGTGTCCTTACAACATTTTCCATAACTGACACACTAGTGGCTTTTAGGAAACTGCAAAATTTGTTGCTACAGGAAGAATGATCTACAATAAATCTAAATCTGTAGGGACCTTGTAGGTCAATTGATAAACGTAGATGTTATGATTGATGATGAGGAGCTTGTGACCATAACTCTCAACATTACCGAGATCCTACATGTCCTTACAACATTTTCCATAACTGACACACTAGTGACTTCAAGGGAACTGCAAAATTTGTTGCTACAGGAAGAACAATCTAAAATAAATCAAAATCTGTAGGAGTCAATGCAAGACTTAGCCCTAGCTGATAAGTGAATGAATTGATAGACTGGCAGTACAGCTCTTAATTGAATAAACAAATAAATCTTCAGATCTTAAAAAAATAAAGACAGACATCTAGAGCTCTTAAATGAATGAAGTTAAACCATCAGAACTCTTGTTATAATAAACTTCTTAAGATAGACAATGAAAACTCTTTAATCAAATAAAGGTAATCATTTAGCTTTCAAAAAGAGATACCTGTGCATAACATGCACAAAAGCGATCAAGTTATATAGTGTTAACAAGCATCCTAAATCACAATGCTCCAATATATGCATACCACAACAGTCAACATAGGCCTCTTTTTAAAAGACAATCCAGACTGAAACATGAAGTTAATCATGTTTCGAAATTGCTGCTACCTATTATTCGAAGACCTTTTATTTGTAAATTTTAGTCATACCTTGAGTGTAACTGAGCCTAAGAAACCAGCTTTCACAGTAACAGGAAGCTTCAAAGAATTCAGAGCCTCAGCTTTTAGTTGCAGGTCCTTCAAAACGACATTACCTGCACGGGAGAGAAAATTGTTTACATACTACCCAGATTAAATTCATAAAATGGTTCAATTCAGAAATATGTGGTATTCATAGAGATGTATTTTTGACTGACTAAACAATGACAAAGTATATATTCCTATGTCTATTTTGTATGTAATAATCAGCAGTGGGGTCCTCACTCTCCATGCTTAGCTCCCTCCCTTACTCCCCACTAATATTTCACTCCTTTTGTTTGTATTTATCTCCAAAAAATTAAGAATTCTTTGAAATGTAAACCTATATGAAAATGATGAATGGTTAAATCACCAAATGTCAACCTATATGAAAATGATGAATGGCTAAATCACCAAATGTCGTTCAGGGTGATGAAATAAATAGAACATCCAATTAGTTGTAACCTCTGATTGACTTTGAAAATGTGAAATATTAAACAGCTGCATGGTTTATTCAGCACCTTAAAACTCCTAACATGGAACATTCCTGGAAAATGAAGGCTTGGAGAGCAAGATATCCTAAAAGAAGTATACTCTGTATAAGAGCACTTCCTACAGTGACATAATCACTGTCATTAAACCAAAATTAAAATTCTCCACCATCTCATGTAGAAAGTATAGCTCATACATGATTTCCCTCCAGACACAAACACAATTTTAGACACACTCTTTAATCCCATAGAGAACTAGAAACTCCCACAAATTTTGACTACTGAAAACTTCGTAATGATGTCCTACACTCTGCATTTGAAAAGACATTCACAAATATCAAGTGCAATCAAGAGTAAATGACAAGAGGAAAAACGCATAACCTTCCAACAAACAAAAGACTTCAAAATCCATATTGTTGGTCAAAACAAGTATATCATAGGAGAAATGATAACATACCCCAGGGCCCATATTCAGTTAAATAATCACCTATTCACCCCACAACACTCCAAAAACCAAGAAAAATGCATGTCTATACTATCATTTTCCCAAAAAAGAGATCTTTGTATTCATTATGAAATTGTTTCCATCATGCATAGTGAGTGAAATCTTCCCAACATGCTTTAAGGGATGCAATGTGTCACCACCCATATCTAGCCCATGCAATCCATTAAACCATGGGCTTCATTAATGTAAAGATGAATAAAAAGAAATCCTCCAACAAAAAGAAATCACCCTTTTGAGGGCAATATATACTTAATTCACCATGTATCCAAGAGGAGATCATAAAAACGTGCAAAAGTTAAGAATGTTATGTGATTACAATAAGCAAGCACACCTTGTTGGTCACAGAGTTTAACATCCATCGTCGTATTTCTTTATCATCAACAATTTAATAAAGTCAAATTAGATAGATGGTGAGAATATTGTGCATGATGTTGAAAAACGTCCAATTTACACCTGCAAATCCAGTTATTGAAGGTGATGCAGATGGCGTTGAAGATGGTGATATTCATCAAGTTCCTCTTCATGTTTCGGTTCCTCCTTCACCTACTGCAGAGCAACTTCGTTGGGATGGAAGAGATTCTCGGGCACATGCATTGATAGCCTTATCTGTCAAACGTGCCATTATTCCTTGCATTTGCTCTTGCAAAAAAGCAAAGGATGCTTGGGATACACTTACCACTTTGTACCAAGCAAGGAATGAGTCTCGTGTTGCTTACCTCCGAAAACAATTGAAGATTGAGTACATAAATGAAGGAGATTCCATGGACTGTTTTTTAACAAAGATCAAAGATTTGAAGGTGAAGTTGATTTATGTTGAGTATTGCCTAACAGTTCACTTGTGATGATTTCTGCTGAGTATTGCCTAACAGCTCACTTGTGCAGACTGTTCTAAATGGTCTTCCAGATTCATCAGAGTTCACTTATGATGATTTCTGCTGAATATTTCCTAACAATTCACTTGTGCAAACTGTTCTAAACGGTCTTCCAGATTCATATCAAAGTTTTGCTTCTATTCTTCGATTGATGATGAAAAGCAATCCAAATGCCTTAACATTTGAGGAGTTGGTCTCTATTCTGTTGCAGGAAGATCGGTCTAGGCAGAACAGGTCCATTAAGCGTGTTGCATATCAAGCTTTCCCGACTAGTCAGAAGGGCAAAGGTAAATGGAGCTCTTCTACTAGTAAGCAGGATTCTGCACAATCAAAGAAGGATTACAGAGACGAAAAGAAAATAGAAAAGCAAAAATTGTTTTGCAAATACTGTAAAGGAAATGATCATGTCATAAAGAGTTGTACAAAACTGGCTACAAAAGAGGCAAAGAAGAAAGAGGTTGGAATGGTTGTTGCAAAGGGTTATGCTCAAGAAACAGGCATTGATTTTGACGAGACCTTTGCTCCTACATGTCGAATGACTGTTGTTCGTAGCATCTGTGCACTTCCAGCTCATCATGGTTGGAATGTACATCAGTTGGACATTAAAACTGCATTTCTAAATGGTGACTTGCATGAAGAAGTGTATGTTTTTCAGCCATGTGGTTTTGTGCAGAAAGGGCATGAGAACAAAATGTGCTGATTGAAAAAGGCATTATATGGTTTGAGGCATGCACCACGTGCTTGGTATGAAAAGATACATGCCTACTTGATTGCACATGGTTTTGAGAACAGTCCAATTGAAAGCACCTTATATGCTAAGCGTGAAAATGATGTGCTTCTGAACATTGTTGTCTATGTTGATGACATGCTTCTCACTGGTCCTCTTGCAGCGTTTTGGCCTTGAAGACTGCAAATCTATTGCCACTCCTCTTGAGATAGGTTTACGATTGAGTCTTCATGATGTTGGAGATGCATTTGATGAGAAGGTTTATACATTGCCCAGGTGTTAAACATTGGCAGACGGTTAAGCGCAAATTTCGCTACTTGAGTGGTACCTAGCTACTTGGATTGTTTTATCCCAAGGGAGGATCACTACCGCCAAATTTACATGCTTTTTCTGTCCTAGCTACTTGGATTGTTTTATCCCAAGGGAGGATCACTACCGCCAAATTTACATGCTTTTTTTGACTCTGACTCGCCTGGTTGCTATGACACTCGTGTGTCCACTAGTGGTTTTTGTTTCATGCTTGGTAGCTCATGCATATCTTGGTTGAGCAAGACGCAGCCTACTCTGGCCACTTCTAGTTGTGAGGTTGAGTATAGGGAAGCTTTCACAATGACTATTGAGTGTGTGTGGCTCAGATGCCCTATGGCTGATTTTGGTTTTGGTCAGTCTTTTGCAACCACCATCTTCATTGAGAGTCAAAGAGCATTGGCAGTTGCGAGGAACACTCTGTTCCATGCTCACACTAAGCACATTGAAGTGCACTATCATTATTTCAAGGAGAGGTTCTCTGTTGGAGAGATCAGTTTGGGATATGTGCCCATACAAGAGAACATTGCATACCTTTTACAAAGGCTCTGCCTAGGGAGAAGTTTGAAGCTTTCCGCAAAGCTTTCGGCTTACTTCCTTTTGTGGAATGATTCCACATAGCTTTGCACTTCCTTATACATGAGTGCTTGCTCCTCGTTCATCGCATCACTCCTAGGGGGGATTTGTTGATATATTTAGGTAGTGATTTGTGTGAACACACTAGGACCACCGAGACACTTTTTCCCCTCTTTAGAAGGTTTTTTTTTCCAAGATTGTATATACGCCTATAACCCTAACGAGTTACTTATCTTTGTACATTCTCTTAGTAATACATTCAGTATTGTGTGTTGTGCTCCAAGCTTCTTCTTCTTCCTTGTGTTGTCCACGTGCTTCCACAGACCTCAAACTCCAACAGTATCACCCTCTTGCATATAGGCTACAATAGAGATAGCACCCCCCTTATAGACCCTCCACGCGCACATTTCAGATACTTCGGTTTTCCTTTCATCTAGTTTTGCATTAGTTATTTTATTTTCAACACATTTTTTTTGTTCACCGATGTCTTTTTCGATTTTTTTTCAAATCTGTTACTGTGCCTCTGTGCACTGTGCTCATTGTTCCTGTTAGGTTATCAAGTCTGTTAATCAATTCGGTTATCCACGCGGTTACTCCTGCCGCTTACTCCAAGGTGTCAACTAAAGCATAGAACTATGGCATAATTTTGGCATCTTTGGCTTCTTTGGCACTCATGGTTCTCTCGTTTCACTTTGGTTCACTTTGATTCACTTTGGTTCACTTTGGTTCACTTTGGTTCACTTTGGCAACAGTTGGCTACGTGCGAACCATCTCTAACTAATGAGTGGCAATAAGAGCTTCTTTATTTCTCTAGTTAGCTTACTTATTTCTCTAATTAGCTTATATATTCTCCTAGTTCGCATGTAGGGGATTTGAACCCATCACTTCACACTTACAAGAGATATGCTTTATCCACTAGCCTATTTTCATTTATTGATAGCCTATTCCTTTTAATTTATATTTAACATAACTTCTAACACTCTCTTCCTCTTATTTATTTATTAATTTATTTCTTTATTTAGCGCTTCTATTTATTTATTTATTTATTTTTATTTATTTTCAAGACAAAACCCTTCCTTTTTTATTTTAATTCCAATCTTGCTAAAATTCTTTTCACATGCTTAGTCATAGGTTTTGGTACACTCCAACAAATGCAGAGTGATGACAACAACCTATTTAGGATGGTGAAGGCCATTATCACAGCTCAAGAAGAAGGAACACATTCCAAGATTGATAACAAAAATTTCCAATTTTCTCGATTCGATGGGCGAAAGGATTGTCAATTTGTTCTTTCATAGCTATCACAATTTGATGATTATACTTTGAAATTGAAAAAGTGAAATTTGTTACTGATCATTTGATGGGTAAGGCCTAGTTATAGTGGAATGTTTTACGACATAGCACTGACCTCCCAACCACATGGCTCAAATTTCAAGAAAAGATAAAGTAATTGGGATAAGAAACTTCCTTTACTACGATTTGCATATAATAACACAACACATACCACTACTCGACGTGCACTTATGAAATTGTGTATGGTAAAAAGCTTCCCATTCCTATGTCTATCACTCAAACTGATATACCTATGGCTGACTCTTTTGCACAAGATCATATTTCTACACTTCATTAGGTTCATGAGCACATTGAAAAGATTCAAGAACATTACATGCATAATGTTAATAGGAAACGAGTAGCTAAACAATTTAATGAAAATGATTTCGTATGGTTATGAATAATCAAAAGACGTTTTGAAAA
>CM035414.1:138277107-138474607 GCA_020310875.1 Ceratopteris richardii
GAGATTATATCTTAAGTTTAGATATTCGAGAGGATACTTATTAGTTGTTACAAAATAGTTTATGACTTATTTATAGTGTGTTCATTCGAGTCATATGTCTTATAGTGGAACAAAATCACTTTTATTGTTCTAGCTATTTATTACTGCTCTCACTTTGTGATGTTCTATTGTGCATATATTTAGAAGATGGAAAATAGATCAAGGATGTGCATAGAACACATATTGACGCTTATTATAGAATCCTTAGATCTTGTTCATATGAGGGTTTGTGGTCTTAAGACCAGTCTAGTATGTCGTCAACATACACAACAATGATCAGAAGTACATCATTTGCATGTTTAACATATAAGGTTCTCTCGATTGGATTGTTCTCAAAACCATGCGCAATCAAGTAGGCATGTATCTTTTCGTACCAAGCACGTGGTGCTTGCTTCAAGCCATATAATGCTTTTTTCAACCTATACACTTTTTTCATGTCCTTTCTGCACAAAACCATGGGGGTGAAATACACGTTTTCATGCAAGTCTCCATTCGAAAATATTGTTTTAATGTCCAAATGATGTGCATTCCAACCATGATGAGCTGCAAGCGCTCAGATGCTATGAATCGTGGTCATTCGACATGTGGGTGCAAAGGTCTCATCAAAATCAATGCCTCTTTCTTGAGCATAACCTTTTGCAACAAGCCTAATGTTATACATGTCAATTATTCCATCAGGCTTATGCTTCAGCTTGTATACTTAGTGCCAATGGCCTTTTTTCTTGGAGGCAAATCACATAAAAAACAAGTACCATTTTTCATAATAGCATCATATTTTGATTGTATAGCAGCCATCTAACTTTTTGAAATTTGTGCTTCATCAAAAGAAGCACGCTCATTTTCATCACAGAGACTAGAGGCAAACATTGCATAGCAATCTAATTGAAAGGAAGTGTCATGGACAAGGAAACCATCTAAACCTTAGATACCATGTCAATTTATATATCTCATGATTGGCTTAGATTTTGGAGAAACTAATGCTTCCATTGCGTCCGGAACGTGCCAAAACCCTAAGATCGACTGTCTATTTGCGGAATTCTGACACCCAGAGGTCCTGATTCAAGTCGATGACATCATCAAGTCGAAACCGCCCTTGGGAACCGCCCTTGAAAACATATATAAAGAGGGGTTGGCCACATTCATAGTCAGTCTTGCCAATACCAGTCTTGGGAGCTCAAGGAGTCGTGACCATCAAGTAAGTACTCTTCAAGTTCCAGTTCTAGTTCTTGTCTTGTTCCTTGTTCTAGTCTAGTTCTTGGACATCCTATCTTGTCCCTTTGTAATCTTGTAGTACGAGAACTTGTCGAGTTCTTTCGTGTATCCAGTTCATCTCCTAGAAGGGAGTTCTTGTAATCCAGACATCTTGTCTCATACTTACGATCCCGGGTTGTGGGATCTCCTGTATCATCTCTAGTCCAGTTTTCCATACTTATTGGTCCTGGGTTGTGGGACATCTTGTATCAGTCACATATTCTTGTATCATTTTCCCTGCGTGGGTGTTCTTGTAATCAGAAGTGTATTTCCGAAATCTTGTCTTCCGTAGTCAGAGAGCACAATCTAGTGCTCCCCTGACATTTTGGCAAGACTATCTTCATCAAGACAAGGCACCATGGATTCGCTATGCAAGGAGATTCAATCTACCATAAAGGACTTGATCGAACATGTCCAAGAGATGAAAAGATTGTTGCGACAAGATGATCGATCAGTTTCAAGCTATGCCTTGAATATCAAGATGTTGTTTCGTGGAACTACATATCCAGAAGACTACATGGTTAATCAGTTTCGAAGTGGTCTCAATCTTGAAATCAAATATCTCTTGCTATCCATGCCTCAAGCAAGTACCTTGGAGGATGTTATCAATCAGGCAGTTCAATGTGAGAATCAATTGTTCAAAGAAAGTGAAGTTGAAGAGCTAGAAGTGTTGAATAACCAAGACAATGTTCCTCAAGAATCTGAATCAATAATCTTTGAAGGCCAAGAAGTCATTACGAATGATATGGAGCATTCAAATTATGAAGATAACAAGAAGATGAAAAACAAGGAGGAGTTCGTGTTCAATCAAGGAGGTGTGATTACTCAAGGCACTCCATCAAAGATCTTGGAGACACTACAATGCACCACTAAAAGCTCAAAGGACCTATCTTGTGACAAACCTAAGGAAGCTCAAGGGAGACCCAATCCTTCACCACCTTTCAAGATTAAGGATCATGAAGAATTTGAGGTTAATCATGTCTTAGATTCAAGAATCTCACGAGGACAATTGGAATGCCTTATTCATTGCAAAGCATATGACACCAGTGATCGTACTATGGAACTTGCAGAAAATCTTTTAAGGGAAAAAATCAAGGTTCATGAATTACATAGGAAGAATCCAATGAAACCCAAGCTAGAGAACATGGCCGCTCCTCATGGAACTCGTCGCTTGAGGGGGAGGTGATGTCATGGACAAGGAAACCATCTAAACCTTAGATTCCATATCAATTTCTATATCTCATGATTGGCTTAGAGTTTGGAGAAACTAATGCTTCCATTGCGTCCGGAACGTGCCAAAACCCCAAGATCGACTGTCTATTTGCTGAATTCTGGCACTTGGAGGTCTTGATTCAAGTCGATGACATCATGATGACATCATCAAATCGAAACCGCCCTTGGGAACCGCCCTTGAAAACATATATAAGGAGGGGTTGGCCACATTCATAGTCAGTCTTGCCAATACCAGTCTTGGGAGCTCAAGGAGTCGTGACCATCAAGTAAGTACTCTTCAAGTTCCAATTCTAGTTCTTGTCTTGTTCCTTGTTCTAGTCTAGCTCTTGGACATCCTATCTTGTCCCTTTGTAATCTTGTAGTACGAGATCTTGTCGAGTTCTTTCGTGTATCTAGTTCATCTCCCAGAAGGGAGTTCTTGTAATTCAGACATCTTGTCTCATACTTACGATCCCGGGTTGTGGGATCTCCTGTATCATCTCTAGTCCAGTTTTCCATACCTATTGGTCCCGGGTTGTGGGACATCTTGTATCAATCACATATTCTTGTATCATTTTCCCTACGTGGGTGTTCTTGTAATCAGAAGTGTATTTCCGAAATCTTGTCTTTCGTAGTCAGAGAGCACAATCTAGTGCTCCCCTGACAGGAAGCACTTTGAGAGCATGAACGAGTACAATATGATAGAGGTGCGTCTAATTGGCTATCTCTCAAAGTCTTCACCAGCCATTTAGGCATAGTTTTTCCCTCCTCTATATCAGCCCTCTCCTGAACAAGTGCATCATGTAAATCTGCATCAGAAATGGAATGATCTACATCATCATTTGGAACTTGTAAAGGATGAGAAATTACCTCATTTGGACAAGCACTTGATTGTCCACCTATAAAAAGAGGAAGCAAGTGTCATACACATCTGTGGAGATAATGCATGCCTCCTTAGTACATGAAAGTAATGGTTGAATTTCATCTTCCACAAAAACAACATCAACGCTAACCAAAATGCATTTAGTCTATGGATGATACAGATGACAACCTTTGCTTCCAGAACTATACCCAACAAACATACATTTCACTACTTTATCATCCAATTTCCTACACTGTTGTTCAGGCACTAATGCATATTCCAGACAACCAAAGACATGCATATGAGCAACAAATGGCTTGCGACCATGCAAAGTCTCGTATGGAGTGATAGATTGTAGTGCTTTGGTGGGACACCTATTAAGTACATATGCTTCACACATAACACCGTCAAGCCAGAAGCTATGTGGTAAAGCTTGACGTTGACCATACACCTGGCCATCTCCATGGGAGGCCTATTCTTTCTTTCTACAAATCCATTTTGTTGAGGTGTATACAATACTATACATTGATGTTTTATCCCACGCTCAGCCAGAAATGCATTAAAATCATGAGACATAAGACATGTATTCCCCTCCTCAATCAGAATGGGGGGTGCCCAATTTATGCTCACAAATTTTCAGCCATAACCAAAAACTGTTTGAAGCACATAAACACTTCGGACTTTGCTTTCAATAGATACACCCACGCACGCCTCGAAAAATCATCAATAAAAGTCACAAAGTAAAGGTAGTTCCCAAAAGAAGGCGTCTACATATGACCACAGACATCACTATGAACAATCTTCAATTCATTACCAACTCGAACTGCACCATCTTTAGGAAAGGAAGAATGCTTCATTTTGCCCAAAATATAGCCTTCACAGATACGTTTACAAGGTGCCTTAAGTTTGGGCAGAGAGGACACCATTCCATATTTCTACACGTGTAGCAAACTAGCATAATCTAGATGACCAGAGTGTGCATGCCAAAGCTTTGCATTTGAGATAACCTCAGAATCTTGAATTGTACATGCTAAATCATTCACAAATTTTGCATACTCTATGAACTTATACAGCCCACAAGATAAAATGCCCAAATTTTTTGCTTGAAAAAAAAAATCAAAATTTCAATTCATTTGAAGTTGCTTCAATCCAAACTATTTTTCTATTCCAAAAGCAATAATAACATCTCCATTTGAGAGATCAAGAATTGTACATCTATTATCAAGAAATTTGACAACCAAATCAATCTTGGTTAATGTTGAAAATGGCAATAGATTTTTCTTGATCCTTGGCACATACAAAACATCTGATAATGTGAAAGAACTACCATCAACAGTAGTCAAAATGATCTTACCAATTCCCATTACAGGATAAGAGGAGTTGTTGGTGCATGTCACAATATTCCCTGTAGGGGCAGGCTCAAGTGATTTGAAGAAATTATGCTACAAGGCAATAATTTCTGATGGGTCATAGTTGCATACAGTAGTAAATGCCCATTCTTCTTTCTTAACAAGATTAGCAGACTTTGTTTTAGGTGTATAGGCCTTTGCAACAACCATTCCAGCCTCTTTGTTCTTTGCCTCTTTTGCAACCCATTTTGGAAAACTCTTTATGACATGATCATTTCCCTTGTAGTATTTGCAAAATTGTTTCTGCTTTTCTTTTTTATTCTCATCTTTGTCTTCATTCTTCAACTGTGAAGCATTGGTAGATTTTGCTTACTAGTAGATGAGCTCCATTTACCTTTGCCCTTCTGACTAGCTAAGAAATCTTAATATGCAACACGCATAATACTCATGTTCTACTTGGATTGATATTCTTGCAACAAAACATAGACTAACTCCTCAAATGTTAAGTCATTTGGATTGCCTTTCATCATCAACAGAAGAGTAGATGCAAAACTCTAATATGAATATGGAAGACCATTAAGAACAATTTGCACAAGTGAACTATCTGGTGAGACTTCATCAACAGAAATCAACTGCTCCTTCAAATCTTTGATCTTTGTCAAAAAAAATGTCCATGGAATCTCCTTCATTCATGTGATCACTCTCCAAGTATTTTTGGAGGTAAGCAACACGAACCTCATTTCTAACCTGGTATAAGGTCGTAAGTGTATCCCAAGCATCCTTTGTTTTCTTGCAAGAGAGAAATGTGAGGAATAATGGCATATTTGATAGACAAGGCTATCAATGCATGTGTCTGAGCATCTTTGCCATCCCAACAAAGTTGCTCTATAGTAGGTGCACTCAGAACGAACAGGAATCTGAAGATCATCATCTTCAACACCATCTACATCACCTTCAATAATTATATTCTCAAGTGTAGCAGGATGTTTTTCAATACCCTGCACAATAGTCCACAACAATTTTGCTACCAATACATGATGCATCATATATGCCCATAATTGGTAATTAGTACCATCCAACTTGTCCTCAATAACCAACATATCGAATAAATCATTACTTTCATCCATGGCCGCTAGCTAAATACCTTGATGCAAAAGAAAAAAATGATTGTATCTCTAAAAGTTGAATAGAACTAACATGTCAAGCTCTGCTAAACCTGTAGCAGGATTAAAGCCGCTTATAGTAGGAGGGGTGTTGACCATAGCCGAAGGGGTGTTGATAATGCCCTAAATGAAGTGACAACCTGCTCTGATATTAATTATTGGAGTTTGAGGTCTACAAGAGATTTACTTTTGCAAATGAACTCTCATGTGAAGACTCCATCAACAACTTATTGAATACCAAACACATAAACTATAGTAATGGCTTTTCACCTCTCTCGACAACCCATTTATCAAATGGAGGAAGAATCTCCTCCCATCCTTTCCCACCCACCTTTTTACTAAAAGGTGTGGCCACAATGTGAGGATCCTTTAGCTTCTAAGATTATAAACTTTATTCAATAACATTTGCTTCCCCTTGATTTCATTTTTTCCTCAAAATGCATTAAAAGGCATATGGAAAGGATTCTCTAATGGTTAATCATAGTGGCCCCTATGCACAAAGTACATAATCATCTATGTGTGTGTTGTTTCCCCAAATCATTCCCCTTAATAAGACTCTTGGGAAGGCAAAACAAAAGTGGGAAACCTTCCTTGAATAGTAATTACTTTCTCCCACGTGGCATGTTTCGAACCACCTTTCCACTTCACCAAATATATCTTGTATAAATGACTCCTAGTTTGTTTCTCACGAATGCAAAGAATGCTTTCTAGTTCATGTGGATTAGAGTGAATTGAAATAGGCTCAATAATCTCATAACCTGAGATGTGGTTGTCCAATTTTCCAAGCTTATTATGAAGAGATGGTTTTGTATTTGGTGAAGATGAAGTGGTGCTGCAGAAACTTTGCACTACACTAGCGAAACAAACTCCAGGGATATGTAATGGGCCCTTTTAGCTTGCCAAAGGATGTATTAGACACCCTATGTACCTTGGAAGATCACTCTCGAAAAGTTGAATCAAAACACACTAGTTTGACCAATAGTCAACATGATGAAACTTTCTAATTTGGTCATGAATACTTCAGTATTTCACTCAGTGCTCATTCTCTGATTACAATTGACCAGAGAGCTTTTTGATGAATCTAATTAGGAAGTAATGCAACCTATTGGGAGTTATTTCATAAAAAATTATTGACCATACTAAGAGAAATAAGTTTAGCAAGTCAGGTATGTGATCCCGACTTTCAGGAGGTAGAAGATGCAGAGATACAGGTGACTTCATATGAATATATCTCACAATTGTGAAGTCCAAATTCAACAAAGCTTTAAGATTATATAGTAGACTTAGAGAGATAACTTTATCAAGTTAAATCATTGAAAATGATGCACCATGCTCAGAGAAACCATCTCTGCAATTTAACTGAAAAACTGAGAAGTATGGTAGTGAAGAGTACACTCACATAGGCATGAAGATATGGTCACAAATGATCATGAAAATAAATGTATATTGAATGTAAAGTACAATGAACTTACTGGTACATGTGTGTGCCTTGATATCACACTCTGATATGAGATGAAGCTTTGCTAATGGCATTGCAAAACCGCAACTAAATAGTCATGTTTATATAGTGATGATTAGAGCCAAGATTTGAATTTGAATCTTGCTCACCTAAACAAATCTCCTACCTTTTAGTGATGGATTCTCCAACTAATTCAATCACAAATTTGTGGAGTTCTTTTCCTACACATCAAGTGGGTTCAACCACTTTAGATTCTTTCACTTTTACATCAAATAAAAACTCAAAAGTTAGAAGAGTGAGTTGACAAGTGAACTCCTCAAAGCTTGAGCATTTGATTCAAGTTCCTATATCATTTGAAGACTCAAGCCAACACTTTGACTTGCCATGAACTTGTTCCAATAGCTCCCTCTCAACTCAAGTAAGCTTGAGGTCTTCAATCTTCCAAGGTTACGTGCAAACCAATCATACCTTTGAATTTACTAAGTTTTGTTCCATCTAATTCCTAGGTTAAAATGTCTGCACATTGTTGATGGGTTCACACATAAGATAGCTGAATTTCCTTGCTCACAAACTTCTCTCTTACATAGTGGTAGTGTGCTCCAATATGTTTAGTCCTTGCATGAAAAATTGGATTGGCAACCGAGTGAATGGAACTCATGTTGTCACCAAAAATACTTGGAGTTCCAATCTCTAATCTAAGATCTGTAAATAGTGTCTTCATCCACATTGCTTCTTGAGTAGCTATGGCAAGACCTCTATATTCAGCTTCAGTAGAAGAGAGAGCAACTATGGCACTTGGATGACCATGAGACAAGTTTTGATCCCGCAAATGTAAGATATCCTGAGGTCCTTCTGTCTTCCTTGGAGCAAGCCCAATCTGCATGAGAGAACAACTTTAGGCTTAAATTAGATACATAAGGGTAGTATAGCTCTTCATTCATGGTCCCTTTGAGATATCTGAGTATCCTCTTAGCAACTTCCATGTGAGGTTCTCTGGGTGTGTGCATAAATTGACTTAGCACGCTCACACTATAACATATATCTACTTTTGTCAATGTGGCATAGTCCAAACTACCCACAAGGCTTTGATAACCTATGACATTATCTATATGTTCACCTTCATGTGAGCTCAATATATGATTAACTTCTATTGGAGTACCTGCAATCATGCAATCTTGCATTTTTAACTTTCTCAACAAGTCTTTAATGTATTTCCTTTGAGTAAGGAATAGACCATGATCTTTGTATACTACTTCCAATCGTAGGAAGTATGTAAGTGACCCTAAGTCACTTATCTTGAACTCTTCTTGCATCTGATCCTTGATCTTCTTTATCCCATCTACATCATTTCCTGTAAGTATAATATCATCCACATACACACAAAAATAGATGACTTCGGAGTTACTTTCTTTTATGAAGAGTGATGGATCTACCTTGCTAGGTTGAAATCCTTTGTCCTACAAGAATGAAACAAGCCTGTGATTCCAAGCCCTTGGGGCTTGTTTGAGTCCATATAGAGCTTTATTAATATTACACACATAATCAGGATGTACTTGATTCTCAAAACCAGGTGGTTGTGCCATATACACCTCTTCTGTTATCCATCCATTAAGAAATGCATTTTTTACATCCAATTGAAGTATCTTCCAATTCTTGGAAGAAGCAATTCTAAGAAGAATTCTAACTGTAGGCATCTTTGCCACAGGAGGGAAAGTCTTCTCATAGTCAATTCCCTGAGTTTGTGTAAAGCCTTTTGCCACAAGCCTTGCCTTATACTTGTCAATGGAGCCATCTGAGTTCTTCTTCAATTTGTAAATCCATCTTGAACCTATCACTTTCATTGATGAAGACTTGGGAACTGATTCCCAAGTGTTATTTTCCTTAAGAGCTTCAATTTCTTCTTCCATTGCATGCCTCCATTCTGATTTCTTCTTTGCTTCCTCAAATGTTGAGGGTTCCTCTTGATTTATGTCTTGTGCTAGATAGATTGAATATTTAGTAACTAGAGAAGTATCAAACCCATACCTCTATGGTTTTCTTTTCTCCCTCATGGACCTCCTTAGGCCATGATGTGATGATTCTGCCTCTTGTCCAAGTTCCTGCATTTTAGCTTTATTTTTAGACTTCCAGATTTTGAGTTTTTCAATCTGAGTTGCATCATCATATTCTGAGGTGTCCTTCCCTTCAATTTTAGGAGGGTTATCCTTGACAAGTTTTGGAAAATCTTCTTTAAGATCATAAGATAAGTTGATCTTCCTGCATGAATCTTCATACCAAGAACCATTATCATCAAACACTACATCTCTACTCACCAAGAATCCTTTGGTTGTTGGGTTGTATAATATATAGCCCTTTTGGTTATTGTCATATCCAATGAATACACACCTTTCTGATTTTGGATCCATCTTCCCTCTAACCTATGAAGGAACATGAGCATAAGCAATACATCCAAAAATCTTACAATGATCCAATCTTGATCTTCTTCAATTCTAAGCCTCATATGGTGTCATTCCATCAAGTGATTTTGAAGGTAATGTGTTAATCAAATAAGTGGCTGTGGATACAGCCTCAGCCCATAAATAATTAAGTAAGTGTTTTTCATTTAGCATAGACCTTGCAGCTTCAACAATTGTCCTATTCCTTCTCTCTGCCACTCCATTTTGCTCACGAGTGTACCTTGTAGTAGTTTCTCTTTTGATTCCCCTCTCTTGAAGAAAGGAGTTAAATTCATGGTAGAAGTAATGTTTTACCTATTTCATTCTCCACAAGAGCTAAATATCTTTTGAAGCATGAAAAGACTTCATCCTTGTGTTTCACGAAGTATAGTATAGTCCATCTACCACAATCGTTAATGAAGGAGACATAATACCTTGATCCAGATATTGAAACATCCTTGCTATGTCCCCATACATTTTTATGAACCAAATCCAAGAGATCTCCATCCATATATCCTTTCTTCATGAATGGTATCCTGTGAGACTTTTCAAATTGACATGCACTACATTTATATATCATGTGTTGCTTTGACAAATTAGGGAGTCCAAGTACACTTTGGTCCCTGCAAATTTGCTTTAATGATCTTTCACCAATATGTGCTAACCTTTTGTGCCAGATTTCCAATTCTGTGAGTGTCTAACTGCCATAATTAAAGAGGGCAATGTTCCTAGTGTCTTGTAATTCAAATGTGAACTATCTACCTGTCTTTTCACCTTTTGCAATTCTCCTGAATCCTTGACTTGGATCTTCAACAAATGATCCTGCTTTTGTGAACCTAACTTGTAGGCCTTTCTCCACAATCTGTCCCACTTATCAAATTTTTTGTGATGGTAGGGACATAGAGTACCTTTCTAAGTAGGTTGATGTTTCCATCAAGTGCTTTTACATTTCCTATCTTCTCCACCAGATATCTTGTATCATCACCTATTTGCACTTCATGCTTGTTGCTTGGATCTTCTAAATCTAATAGGAGGACCACATTCCTTCCACATGATTAAAACAACATGAATCTATGTAGAAAACATGCTCATCAAATTTACCTTCAGGCATTGCCATATTCATCATTAGCAATGAGTCCTCTTGATTTGAGTCTTTTGTGTAGTTATTGAAGTCTCTTCTTCCTCTATTGCTTTCTTGATAGTTTGAATGGTTGTAATTGTTATGGTAGCCATTGAAGTTGTTGGTCCTTCCTCTAAAGTAGCCATAACTTCCTCTATTGTAGCCTCTGCCTCTTTGATTCTTGGAATTCCTAAAGCAATTTTCAATTGTATGATTAGTTAATCCACAAATAGAATAGGGATTAAAGTCTTGGGACCTCCCCCTGCCTTGTCTTTCTCCTCTGCCTCTACCTCTACCATGTCTTCCTCTACCTGCATAGTTAGCTTGATGTGTACCTGCTTCATCATCCACTTTCTTTCCTCTTCCTTTGTTCTCTTTGGACTTGCTTTTATCAGTATACAAGGCAGAAGATTGATTAGCTTTGGAGCCTTATCCATTCTTGATAAGTTTGGCCTCTTGAGTAACTAGTTGTCCTATGAGTGTATTGAAATCTGGTACATGCATATCCATGTATAGATCCATAGTTGTGGTGAATGCTTCCCACTTGTCATCTGCCTTTAAGCCACTGATGACCTGCCTTACAATTTGCTCTTCTTCTATTACCACTCCAATGCTTCTCAACTGATCTGCTATGTCCTTGAGTTTTGTGACAAAATTAGTCACATTTTGTTTAGGAGCTTTCTTGAGAGTTGTAAAGTCCAGCCATAGTTGATGCTTCTAGCCTCTATACTTGAAGAGAAGAAGGCTTCAAGTGCATTCCACACTTCTTGAGATGTTTTACAACTTCTAATGTGAGGCAACAAAGAATCTGAGATAGAGTTGAGGAAATAAGACCTTGCAAGTGCATCTTTGGAGCACCATGTGCTCAATCTTTCTTGCTCTTCTTGTGTAGGTTGACCTTTATTCTTGAAACTTGGCATAACTTCATCTCTAGCTATATAACCATATAAATTCCTGCCTTGAAGATAAGCTTCCATTCTTAATGACTAGGCTGAGTAGTTACCTCTATCCAATTTGTCAATTGATGAAGGAAATCCATATGCCATGTTGTCCAACCTTGCTGTTATCAGGTCCTTCGGCACACGCACACATAGAGGCAGAAAGAAGACGAAACAGGAATCAGAAAACAGAGAAACAATCAACGCGATATTGGGTGCAATCTCCCCCCATGTACTCTAATGGATGAGTCTCTCAGAGTACACATATTTATATGTTTATTTCTATTATGTTCTGAAAATAGAAGTTACATGAGGGCCATTGCTTTTAGAAGCATCTTTTAGGAAAAATTACTTTATTT
Organism: Ceratopteris richardii; assembly: GCA_020310875.1. Lineage (NCBI taxonomy): Eukaryota > Viridiplantae > Streptophyta > Polypodiopsida > Polypodiales > Pteridaceae > Ceratopteris > Ceratopteris richardii. The sequence continues at coordinate 138,289,295 of CM035414.1, forward strand.
ACAAAAGGTGTCGCTTTCTAAAGCGAACCACTACTTTTACAACAAGATAAACCTAAATATAACTATTCTAGAAGTCTTTGATTTAGTCTTTGAATTTATTTATTTACGCGCATCCACTTGTATCCACGCCCTCATGCTTCTTCACCTGCTAGATCAAACACAACCACATTAAAACCTTCTAGACATTTAAAACATTAAAAATCCATTTAACCTTCCATGATTCCATAAAATACAACATGCCTCCCAGTTGACAAGCAACTGACTTCAATTGATAAATATAAAAATAGACATCGATGATCAGTCGCATGTCCCATCACTGAACAATATTAAGCATGAAACATGTAAAACACATGCATGGAATCAGAAACCTGAAAGTTTAATGTAATTGGGAATGATATGCAGAAATTAAATGATCATAGTGAGGTGATAAGGAGGTCTTATGTATCCATTGTGATTCCTCAAGTGAGTGATTTTTATATTTGACTGAATACCTATGATATTGCTTACCAGTTCGTGTAGTGGTAACGTCATAATCTATTACTTTCTCGGGAATCAATATTTCCGCATCCTCTTCAAGTAAAGGAGGATCATCTAAAATAGGCATGAGTGGTAAAGTACCGTGAAAAGATTTCAACAAACTTATATGGAAAGAATTATGTATACCCCAATGAGAAGTATATCTAATCGAAAAGAAGTTTCATTTATTTTCTCTATAATGCGAAAAGGTCCATAATACTGTGGGGCAAGTTTTACCTTAGGATGTTGAGAAATATTTTTTAAACGCCTTTTAATGATTCGTAACCAAATTAAATCATTTTCATTAAATTGTTTGGCTATGCACTTCTTATTAATACTATGCATGTAACGTTCTTGACTCTTCTTGATATGCTCATGCACTTCAACAAGTGTAGAAATATGTCCTTGTGCAAAAGAATCAGCCATAAAACAATCCTTATATGAGTCCATAAATGACTTATGTGCACTTAGAAGTGTATGTGTATAATCAGTTATATTATTCACAAAGACAATACATGAGTTATAACCTTTCCTAAAATCTTGTTTGACTTGCGTATGACTAATGAACGGGAAGGGTTGAAAATCATGCATCACAGACAGTGAAACATCTTTATTTCAAAATTTGAAAGTAATCGTGTGTGTATCATAATCAATGTAGGGGTTGTAATTATGTCGAAACAGCATGCCAAGTATAACATCATATGACTACAACGGAGCAATTAAAAATGAATGTTCATCTACATATGAGCCTATACAAATTTGAACATTATGCACCTCATTCGTAACATTATAACTATTCCCTATAAACGCAGCCTTAAGCTTATACATAGAAGGATGAGTAGTAAGGTTAAGATTTTTAACTAGCTTATGAGAAATAAAATCATGCGACCTACCATCGTTGTGTAAAACATTTACTACTACACCATTAATGGTGCCATGCATGGAGAGTAGAGAATGGTTAGAAATTCCGTTACCCAGGGTACTTAATTCTTGCTCTAATACTTCTTCAGACCAATTAGGTTTGGTGTCAGCAAGAACAACCTCCATGTTGTGTACTTGAGCTTCAATGGGTTGCCTATTATTAGGTCTCATCCTACAGACAGCTTTCGTATGACCAATCTTTCCACAATTCCAACAAGTTATACGGGATCATTTTTGTTGAGCATTCATCGTCGTATTTTAAAGAGTGGTAGGTTTGTGAGGCTGGCCAAGGGTTGATTTGTTGGATGGTACTAAATGGGATTGAGGAGGGCATTGGAAAGTAGATGAAGCGAATGTAGTAAAAGGACGCTTAAAAGGAAAATTGGCTTTGACGGGTGGTTGACGTTGACGAATTTGTTGTAAGAGAAGTGTTTTGGTGATAGATGGGAACTCCTTTTCAGCATCATGCAGCACTCCTCCAGAAAATCGATGGGCGCTTCCACGTGTGAGATCATCTTGGAAATTGTAAAAGGAAGAGGGAGGTGAAAGTTGATGTAAGTATGACAAAAGGGAGATAGAGTGATAACTCAAAGAGATGGAGTAGTGGTTAAAGTACTTCCCTTGTAAGTAGGAGGTTGTGGGTTCAAATCCTCTTACCTTAGGGAATCTAAAACTCTCTATTGCCACTCAAAATAAAAATTGCCTCGCGTGTAGCCAACGGCTACCAACGGTCGCCAAGGGAGCCTTGGGTGCCAATGTATTGCCTAAGTTATTGCCTTGGAGTAAGCGAAGGTGTAAACGTAGGTTCTAGTTCTAGAACTGTAACAGAGACAGAGACAGAAGCAGAAGAAGAAGCAGAAGCGGATGCGGACGTGGACGTGGACGTGGATGTGGATTTGTATTCTGATTTGGATCGCGAACAGAGAATGCAAACATGAATCAATCGTGGAGATAAACACAAACAACCCCCCCCAGAGTGATACATGCCAGGCTCTGATACCACTGTTATCAGGTCCTTCAATGCCCGCACACACAGAGGCAGAGAGAAGAGGAAACAAGATACAGATTTGGATTTGGATCGCGAGCAAAGAATGCAAATAGGAATCAATCGCGGAGATAAACACAAACAAACCCCTCCAAAGTGATATGTGTCAGGCTCTGATACCACTGTTATCAGGTCCTTTTGCGCATGCACACACAAAGGCAGAAAGAAGATGAAACAGGAATCAAAAAACAGAGAAACAATCGATGCAATATTGGGTGCAATCTCCCCCCTGTGTACTTTGATGGACCAGTCTCTCAGAGTACACGTATTTATAGGTTTATTTCTATTACGTCCTAAAAATAGAAGTTACATGAGAGCCATTGCTTTTCAAAGTGTCTTTTAGGAAAAGCTACTTTATTTACAAAAGGCGTTGCTTTCTAAAGTGAACCACTACTTTTACAACAAGATAAACCTAAATATAACTATTCTAAAAGTCTTCGATTTAGTCTTCGAATTTATTTATTTACGTGCATCCACTTGTATCCATGCCCTCATGCGTCTTCACTTGCTAGATCAAACACAACCACATTAAAACCTTCTGGATATTTAAAACATTAAAAATCCATTTAACCTTCTGATTCCATAAAATACAACAATTGCTCTGATACCACTCTGAAGAGATGGGTTTGTATTTGGTGAAGATGAACTCATGCTATAGAAACTTTGCACTACACCAACCAAATGAATTCTAGGGATATGTAGTGGGCCCTTTTAGCTTGCCAAAGGATGTATTAGACACCCTATGTATCTTGGAAGTTCACTCTCAAATAGTTGAATCAAAACATACTAGTTTGACCAATAGTCAACATGATGGAACTTTCTAATTTGGTCATGAATGCTTCAATATGTCACTCACTGCTCATTCTCTGATTACAATTGACCAGAGAAATTTTAGAGGAATCTAATTAGGAAGTAATGCAACCTATTGGGATTTATTTCATAAAAAAATATTGACCATACTTAGAGAAATAAGTTTAGCAAGTCACGTATGTGACCTCGAGTTTTCAGGAGGTAGAAGATGCAGAGATATAAGTGACATCAAATGAATATATCTCACGATTGTGAACTCCAAATTCAATGTAGAATTAGAGAGATAAATTTACCAAGTTAAATCACTGAAAATGATGCACCATGCTCAGAGAAACCATCTCTGTAATCTGACTGAAAAACTGAGAAGTATGGCAGTGAACAATACGCTCACATAGGCATGAAGATATGGTCACAAATGATCATGAAAATAAATGTATATTGAATGTAAAGTACAATGGACTTACTGGTACATGTGTGTGCCTTGAGATCACACTCTGATATGACATGAAGCTCTACTAATGGTGTTGCAAAACCACGACTAAAAAGTCATATATATATATATATATATATATATATATAGTGATGATTGGAGCCAAGATTTGAATTTGAATCTTGCTCACCTAAAACAAATCTCCTACCTTTTAGTGATGGATTCTCCAACTAATTCAATCACAAATTCGTGGAGTTCTTTTGCTACTCATCAAATGGATTCAACCAGTTTAGATTCTTTCACTTTTACATCAAGTAAAAACTCAAAAGTTAGAAGAGTGGATTGACAAGTGAACTCTTCAAAGCTTTAGCATTTGATTCAAGTTTCTATGTCATTTGAAGACTCAAGCCAACACTTTGACTTGCCATGAACTTGTTCCAATAGCTACAAGGTAATAGTCTTCTTTGAGATTGTAAAGATCTTGAATACAATAGAGGGGAAAAAAGTCCTTTTTTGAGATAAAATAAAATGATAGGTTTTGCAAGAGAAGTGATTTTTCAGAGACATTAACATCCTCAATAGGCTCTCTTATGGTTGTCTCTACTCTCAAAGTTGCTACACTTAAACCTTTCACCTTTTCTGACTCTACTTCAAAGTTAATCTCTTCAATAGTTTCTTTTCACTTAGGATCTGTCTTATCAATACATAGATCTAATGGATTTTCATTTCCTTCATCAAAGTGCTTCTCATCTTCAACTATTTCACTTGATCTATGATCATGTCAAAATGAAAAGTCAATAATGGAAACAAACAACAACCACTTTTTGGTGTGGACAAAATCCATCGTGCCATGGATGGGGAATATTTCTACATTTTCTTGTTATTGTAGCCTTCTTTAGTAAAAAATGGAAGAGGATTAGTCATGAACACATGGCAAGAAATGCAACAGAAGCTAGTGAAGAAAAAATAAAGATAGACATGTTGACATAAAAACTTGTTGTTCTTCAAGACCTAAGAATCTAAGGAAAACAAATTCAAAATTACTCAAGAATGCAGATGGCTAGATTATTGTGAAAGTTTCAATGCCATTGGTGGATGAATATTTCCTAGATGTAGGGTTTGAAGACAACAAGATTTTGAGATTTTTTATGTTGAATTCTCTGAAAACATTGTCAATATTTCTATTAGATATTATGTTCAATCTTTTTAAGAAAACTTTCATTTTAATCTATGTTAATTTTTTTAGCTTTATGCAAGTATTTTTGTATTGTTGAGATTATATTTTGTAGGGTTCTAATCCAAAAATTTAAGGAGGATGTTGCAAGGTTAGGCTTTATCTTGGATCCAAATATCACACAATGCATTCCACACAAGCATGGAGAATTTGATCCCTTCTTTAGAAATTTCACAATGGATGTAGAATATATTCTTTATCTATATGTTGAGAGGTAAACTTTACATTATCTTTACTATATAAAGTCATTATTTTGTAATTGTGAAGTTTCATTTACAAGTAGGGCTTACCATTTCAAGGGTCACTGAAGTGTAATTATAATAGAATTTCTACAATATCAACCTTTGTTTATCAATTCACTACCAACACAATATGGAAATTGCAAAATCTAGTTTTAGTGACTATGTTTTTTTATATATCATCTCATTTCCATCCATTCTGACATTTCTTGACTTTGCAATGTTGCAAAGCTACTCAAGATGCACCTTGATAAAAAATATGTAGAGATCTACAAAATGAATGAACAAAAACAATTTGCTTGTATGCAAATATTTGTGCATTACATAAGGACTCTACATTATCTAAATGGAGAGTGATTGCAAAAGTTGTAAGGTTCTTAAAGCACATATTTTATAGTTGTGAGCTAAATCTTTCTGAATATCCAGATGCTTGGCTTCATTTGGTGAGAGAGAAAGCAATACAGAAGATATTCAAGGATGCAATATGTCCTTATTATCCAGATTCACCACCTCCACCAGTAGAAAATAATAAGAAGCATGATAAGATTAAAGATCCTCCTCTTCAATCACTTCTTAATCATGCTCCAAAGAAAAAGCACAAAGTTGAAGGCTCTAATAAAGATAAGCATAAGAAGCCAAAGTGAATGTAGAAATTTCCCTATATATGATCAATCCATGTATCCAACATTTGTTCTAAGAATTCTACAACTCTATTTTTTTTGTATATGTATTATGTACAAAGGGAACCCTTTAGAGAAATGTATTTAAAAAATGATGCAATACTATCTTGATCCTAAAGATATTATATTTAAAATGGTTGTTTCTAAGTTGATCATTGTTTCTACTTCTATACCTAGGCATTCTTATAGTTTTTTGAAGTTGAGCAGGATTTGAGTTTCATTATATAGGTTATTATGTGGGAAAAATTTACGGGGTGAAGTGTGGTCACTCATGATTGTTTTTTTTTGTGTGTAGCCTTTATTAGATCTATTTATCTCTAAGTTGTAATTATTATGTGTAGTCCTACATCCATCCATTTTGTAAGTTTCTCCAAACAAAATGTGTCTTTGAAAAAAGCTTATGTAGTAAAGTGTCTATCTCAAATTTGTGATGTACATAATCTAACCTTAGTGCATGATATAAATCACTTAAAATTGTGATAAAGCTATCTAAGAAAATAAGGCTTGCGAATGATGTGTGTGCAGTCTTGCCAATACCAGTCTTGGGAGCTCAAGGAGTCGTGACCATCAAGTAAGTACTCTTCAAGTTCCAGTTCTAGTTCTTGTCTTGTTCCTTGTTCTAGTCTAGTTCTTGGACATCCTATCTTGTCCCTTTGTAATCTTGTAGTACGAGAACTTGTCGAGTTCTTTCGTGTATCCAGTTCATCTCCTAGAAGGGAGTTCTTGTAATCCAGACATCTTGTCTCATACTTACGATCCCGGGTTGTGGGATCTCCTGTATCATCTCTAGTCCAGTTTTCCATACTTATTGGTCCTGGGTTGTGGGACATCTTGTATCAGTCACATATTCTTGTATCATTTTCCCTGCGTGGGTGTTCTTGTAATCAGAAGTGTATTTCCGAAATCTTGTCTTCCGTAGTCAGAGAGCACAATCTAGTGCTCCCCTGACATTTTGGCAAGACTATCTTCATCAAGACAAGGCACCATGGATTCGCTATGCAAGGAGATTCAATCTACCATAAAGGACTTGATCGAACATGTCCAAGAGATGAAAAGATTGTTGCGACAAGATGATCGATCAGTTTCAAGCTATGCCTTGAATATCAAGATGTTGTTTCGTGGAACTACATATCCAGAAGACTACATGGTTAATCAGTTTCGAAGTGGTCTCAATCTTGAAATCAAATATCTCTTGCTATCCATGCCTCAAGCAAGTACCTTGGAGGATGTTATCAATCAGGCAGTTCAATGTGAGAATCAATTGTTCAAAGAAAGTGAAGTTGAAGAGCTAGAAGTGTTGAATAACCAAGACAATGTTCCTCAAGAATCTGAATCAATAATCTTTGAAGGCCAAGAAGTCATTACGAATGATATGGAGCATTCAAATTATGAAGATAACAAGAAGATGAAAAACAAGGAGGAGTTCGTGTTCAATCAAGGAGGTGTGATTACTCAAGGCACTCCATCAAAGATCTTGGAGACACTACAATGCACCACTAAAAGCTCAAAGGACCTATCTTGTGACAAACCTAAGGAAGCTCAAGGGAGACCCAATCCTTCACCACCTTTCAAGATTAAGGATCATGAAGAATTTGAGGTTAATCATGTCTTAGATTCAAGAATCTCACGAGGACAATTGGAATGCCTTATTCATTGCAAAGCATATGACACCAGTGATCGTACTATGGAACTTGCAGAAAATCTTTTAAGGGAAAAAATCAAGGTTCATGAATTACATAGGAAGAATCCAATGAAACCCAAGCTAGAGAACATGGCCGCTCCTCATGGAACTCGTCGCTTGAGGGGGAGGTGATGTCATGGACAAGGAAACCATCTAAACCTTAGATTCCATATCAATTTCTATATCTCATGATTGGCTTAGAGTTTGGAGAAACTAATGCTTCCATTGCGTCCGGAACGTGCCAAAACCCCAAGATCGACTGTCTATTTGCTGAATTCTGGCACTTGGAGGTCTTGATTCAAGTCGATGACATCATGATGACATCATCAAATCGAAACCGCCCTTGGGAACCGCCCTTGAAAACATATATAAGGAGGGGTTGGCCACATTCATAGTCAGTCTTGCCAATACCAGTCTTGGGAGCTCAAGGAGTCGTGACCATCAAGTAAGTACTCTTCAAGTTCCAATTCTAGTTCTTGTCTTGTTCCTTGTTCTAGTCTAGCTCTTGGACATCCTATCTTGTCCCTTTGTAATCTTGTAGTACGAGATCTTGTCGAGTTCTTTCGTGTATCTAGTTCATCTCCCAGAAGGGAGTTCTTGTAATTCAGACATCTTGTCTCATACTTACGATCCCGGGTTGTGGGATCTCCTGTATCATCTCTAGTCCAGTTTTCCATACCTATTGGTCCCGGGTTGTGGGACATCTTGTATCAATCACATATTCTTGTATCATTTTCCCTACGTGGGTGTTCTTGTAATCAGAAGTGTATTTCCGAAATCTTGTCTTTCGTAGTCAGAGAGCACAATCTAGTGCTCCCCTGACAGGAAGCACTTTGAGAGCATGAACGAGTACAATATGATAGAGGTGCGTCTAATTGGCTATCTCTCAAAGTCTTCACCAGCCATTTAGGCATAGTTTTTCCCTCCTCTATATCAGCCCTCTCCTGAACAAGTGCATCATGTAAATCTGCATCAGAAATGGAATGATCTACATCATCATTTGGAACTTGTAAAGGATGAGAAATTACCTCATTTGGACAAGCACTTGATTGTCCACCTATAAAAAGAGGAAGCAAGTGTCATACACATCTGTGGAGATAATGCATGCCTCCTTAGTACATGAAAGTAATGGTTGAATTTCATCTTCCACAAAAACAACATCAACGCTAACCAAAATGCATTTAGTCTATGGATGATACAGATGACAACCTTTGCTTCCAGAACTATACCCAACAAACATACATTTCACTACTTTATCATCCAATTTCCTACACTGTTGTTCAGGCACTAATGCATATTCCAGACAACCAAAGACATGCATATGAGCAACAAATGGCTTGCGACCATGCAAAGTCTCGTATGGAGTGATAGATTGTAGTGCTTTGGTGGGACACCTATTAAGTACATATGCTTCACACATAACACCGTCAAGCCAGAAGCTATGTGGTAAAGCTTGACGTTGACCATACACCTGGCCATCTCCATGGGAGGCCTATTCTTTCTTTCTACAAATCCATTTTGTTGAGGTGTATACAATACTATACATTGATGTTTTATCCCACGCTCAGCCAGAAATGCATTAAAATCATGAGACATAAGACATGTATTCCCCTCCTCAATCAGAATGGGGGGTGCCCAATTTATGCTCACAAATTTTCAGCCATAACCAAAAACTGTTTGAAGCACATAAACACTTCGGACTTTGCTTTCAATAGATACACCCACGCACGCCTCGAAAAATCATCAATAAAAGTCACAAAGTAAAGGTAGTTCCCAAAAGAAGGCGTCTACATATGACCACAGACATCACTATGAACAATCTTCAATTCATTACCAACTCGAACTGCACCATCTTTAGGAAAGGAAGAATGCTTCATTTTGCCCAAAATATAGCCTTCACAGATACGTTTACAAGGTGCCTTAAGTTTGGGCAGAGAGGACACCATTCCATATTTCTACACGTGTAGCAAACTAGCATAATCTAGATGACCAGAGTGTGCATGCCAAAGCTTTGCATTTGAGATAACCTCAGAATCTTGAATTGTACATGCTAAATCATTCACAAATTTTGCATACTCTATGAACTTATACAGCCCACAAGATAAAATGCCCAAATTTTTTGCTTGAAAAAAAAAATCAAAATTTCAATTCATTTGAAGTTGCTTCAATCCAAACTATTTTTCTATTCCAAAAGCAATAATAACATCTCCATTTGAGAGATCAAGAATTGTACATCTATTATCAAGAAATTTGACAACCAAATCAATCTTGGTTAATGTTGAAAATGGCAATAGATTTTTCTTGATCCTTGGCACATACAAAACATCTGATAATGTGAAAGAACTACCATCAACAGTAGTCAAAATGATCTTACCAATTCCCATTACAGGATAAGAGGAGTTGTTGGTGCATGTCACAATATTCCCTGTAGGGGCAGGCTCAAGTGATTTGAAGAAATTATGCTACAAGGCAATAATTTCTGATGGGTCATAGTTGCATACAGTAGTAAATGCCCATTCTTCTTTCTTAACAAGATTAGCAGACTTTGTTTTAGGTGTATAGGCCTTTGCAACAACCATTCCAGCCTCTTTGTTCTTTGCCTCTTTTGCAACCCATTTTGGAAAACTCTTTATGACATGATCATTTCCCTTGTAGTATTTGCAAAATTGTTTCTGCTTTTCTTTTTTATTCTCATCTTTGTCTTCATTCTTCAACTGTGAAGCATTGGTAGATTTTGCTTACTAGTAGATGAGCTCCATTTACCTTTGCCCTTCTGACTAGCTAAGAAATCTTAATATGCAACACGCATAATACTCATGTTCTACTTGGATTGATATTCTTGCAACAAAACATAGACTAACTCCTCAAATGTTAAGTCATTTGGATTGCCTTTCATCATCAACAGAAGAGTAGATGCAAAACTCTAATATGAATATGGAAGACCATTAAGAACAATTTGCACAAGTGAACTATCTGGTGAGACTTCATCAACAGAAATCAACTGCTCCTTCAAATCTTTGATCTTTGTCAAAAAAAATGTCCATGGAATCTCCTTCATTCATGTGATCACTCTCCAAGTATTTTTGGAGGTAAGCAACACGAACCTCATTTCTAACCTGGTATAAGGTCGTAAGTGTATCCCAAGCATCCTTTGTTTTCTTGCAAGAGAGAAATGTGAGGAATAATGGCATATTTGATAGACAAGGCTATCAATGCATGTGTCTGAGCATCTTTGCCATCCCAACAAAGTTGCTCTATAGTAGGTGCACTCAGAACGAACAGGAATCTGAAGATCATCATCTTCAACACCATCTACATCACCTTCAATAATTATATTCTCAAGTGTAGCAGGATGTTTTTCAATACCCTGCACAATAGTCCACAACAATTTTGCTACCAATACATGATGCATCATATATGCCCATAATTGGTAATTAGTACCATCCAACTTGTCCTCAATAACCAACATATCGAATAAATCATTACTTTCATCCATGGCCGCTAGCTAAATACCTTGATGCAAAAGAAAAAAATGATTGTATCTCTAAAAGTTGAATAGAACTAACATGTCAAGCTCTGCTAAACCTGTAGCAGGATTAAAGCCGCTTATAGTAGGAGGGGTGTTGACCATAGCCGAAGGGGTGTTGATAATGCCCTAAATGAAGTGACAACCTGCTCTGATATTAATTATTGGAGTTTGAGGTCTACAAGAGATTTACTTTTGCAAATGAACTCTCATGTGAAGACTCCATCAACAACTTATTGAATACCAAACACATAAACTATAGTAATGGCTTTTCACCTCTCTCGACAACCCATTTATCAAATGGAGGAAGAATCTCCTCCCATCCTTTCCCACCCACCTTTTTACTAAAAGGTGTGGCCACAATGTGAGGATCCTTTAGCTTCTAAGATTATAAACTTTATTCAATAACATTTGCTTCCCCTTGATTTCATTTTTTCCTCAAAATGCATTAAAAGGCATATGGAAAGGATTCTCTAATGGTTAATCATAGTGGCCCCTATGCACAAAGTACATAATCATCTATGTGTGTGTTGTTTCCCCAAATCATTCCCCTTAATAAGACTCTTGGGAAGGCAAAACAAAAGTGGGAAACCTTCCTTGAATAGTAATTACTTTCTCCCACGTGGCATGTTTCGAACCACCTTTCCACTTCACCAAATATATCTTGTATAAATGACTCCTAGTTTGTTTCTCACGAATGCAAAGAATGCTTTCTAGTTCATGTGGATTAGAGTGAATTGAAATAGGCTCAATAATCTCATAACCTGAGATGTGGTTGTCCAATTTTCCAAGCTTATTATGAAGAGATGGTTTTGTATTTGGTGAAGATGAAGTGGTGCTGCAGAAACTTTGCACTACACTAGCGAAACAAACTCCAGGGATATGTAATGGGCCCTTTTAGCTTGCCAAAGGATGTATTAGACACCCTATGTACCTTGGAAGATCACTCTCGAAAAGTTGAATCAAAACACACTAGTTTGACCAATAGTCAACATGATGAAACTTTCTAATTTGGTCATGAATACTTCAGTATTTCACTCAGTGCTCATTCTCTGATTACAATTGACCAGAGAGCTTTTTGATGAATCTAATTAGGAAGTAATGCAACCTATTGGGAGTTATTTCATAAAAAATTATTGACCATACTAAGAGAAATAAGTTTAGCAAGTCAGGTATGTGATCCCGACTTTCAGGAGGTAGAAGATGCAGAGATACAGGTGACTTCATATGAATATATCTCACAATTGTGAAGTCCAAATTCAACAAAGCTTTAAGATTATATAGTAGACTTAGAGAGATAACTTTATCAAGTTAAATCATTGAAAATGATGCACCATGCTCAGAGAAACCATCTCTGCAATTTAACTGAAAAACTGAGAAGTATGGTAGTGAAGAGTACACTCACATAGGCATGAAGATATGGTCACAAATGATCATGAAAATAAATGTATATTGAATGTAAAGTACAATGAACTTACTGGTACATGTGTGTGCCTTGATATCACACTCTGATATGAGATGAAGCTTTGCTAATGGCATTGCAAAACCGCAACTAAATAGTCATGTTTATATAGTGATGATTAGAGCCAAGATTTGAATTTGAATCTTGCTCACCTAAACAAATCTCCTACCTTTTAGTGATGGATTCTCCAACTAATTCAATCACAAATTTGTGGAGTTCTTTTCCTACACATCAAGTGGGTTCAACCACTTTAGATTCTTTCACTTTTACATCAAATAAAAACTCAAAAGTTAGAAGAGTGAGTTGACAAGTGAACTCCTCAAAGCTTGAGCATTTGATTCAAGTTCCTATATCATTTGAAGACTCAAGCCAACACTTTGACTTGCCATGAACTTGTTCCAATAGCTCCCTCTCAACTCAAGTAAGCTTGAGGTCTTCAATCTTCCAAGGTTACGTGCAAACCAATCATACCTTTGAATTTACTAAGTTTTGTTCCATCTAATTCCTAGGTTAAAATGTCTGCACATTGTTGATGGGTTCACACATAAGATAGCTGAATTTCCTTGCTCACAAACTTCTCTCTTACATAGTGGTAGTGTGCTCCAATATGTTTAGTCCTTGCATGAAAAATTGGATTGGCAACCGAGTGAATGGAACTCATGTTGTCACCAAAAATACTTGGAGTTCCAATCTCTAATCTAAGATCTGTAAATAGTGTCTTCATCCACATTGCTTCTTGAGTAGCTATGGCAAGACCTCTATATTCAGCTTCAGTAGAAGAGAGAGCAACTATGGCACTTGGATGACCATGAGACAAGTTTTGATCCCGCAAATGTAAGATATCCTGAGGTCCTTCTGTCTTCCTTGGAGCAAGCCCAATCTGCATGAGAGAACAACTTTAGGCTTAAATTAGATACATAAGGGTAGTATAGCTCTTCATTCATGGTCCCTTTGAGATATCTGAGTATCCTCTTAGCAACTTCCATGTGAGGTTCTCTGGGTGTGTGCATAAATTGACTTAGCACGCTCACACTATAACATATATCTACTTTTGTCAATGTGGCATAGTCCAAACTACCCACAAGGCTTTGATAACCTATGACATTATCTATATGTTCACCTTCATGTGAGCTCAATATATGATTAACTTCTATTGGAGTACCTGCAATCATGCAATCTTGCATTTTTAACTTTCTCAACAAGTCTTTAATGTATTTCCTTTGAGTAAGGAATAGACCATGATCTTTGTATACTACTTCCAATCGTAGGAAGTATGTAAGTGACCCTAAGTCACTTATCTTGAACTCTTCTTGCATCTGATCCTTGATCTTCTTTATCCCATCTACATCATTTCCTGTAAGTATAATATCATCCACATACACACAAAAATAGATGACTTCGGAGTTACTTTCTTTTATGAAGAGTGATGGATCTACCTTGCTAGGTTGAAATCCTTTGTCCTACAAGAATGAAACAAGCCTGTGATTCCAAGCCCTTGGGGCTTGTTTGAGTCCATATAGAGCTTTATTAATATTACACACATAATCAGGATGTACTTGATTCTCAAAACCAGGTGGTTGTGCCATATACACCTCTTCTGTTATCCATCCATTAAGAAATGCATTTTTTACATCCAATTGAAGTATCTTCCAATTCTTGGAAGAAGCAATTCTAAGAAGAATTCTAACTGTAGGCATCTTTGCCACAGGAGGGAAAGTCTTCTCATAGTCAATTCCCTGAGTTTGTGTAAAGCCTTTTGCCACAAGCCTTGCCTTATACTTGTCAATGGAGCCATCTGAGTTCTTCTTCAATTTGTAAATCCATCTTGAACCTATCACTTTCATTGATGAAGACTTGGGAACTGATTCCCAAGTGTTATTTTCCTTAAGAGCTTCAATTTCTTCTTCCATTGCATGCCTCCATTCTGATTTCTTCTTTGCTTCCTCAAATGTTGAGGGTTCCTCTTGATTTATGTCTTGTGCTAGATAGATTGAATATTTAGTAACTAGAGAAGTATCAAACCCATACCTCTATGGTTTTCTTTTCTCCCTCATGGACCTCCTTAGGCCATGATGTGATGATTCTGCCTCTTGTCCAAGTTCCTGCATTTTAGCTTTATTTTTAGACTTCCAGATTTTGAGTTTTTCAATCTGAGTTGCATCATCATATTCTGAGGTGTCCTTCCCTTCAATTTTAGGAGGGTTATCCTTGACAAGTTTTGGAAAATCTTCTTTAAGATCATAAGATAAGTTGATCTTCCTGCATGAATCTTCATACCAAGAACCATTATCATCAAACACTACATCTCTACTCACCAAGAATCCTTTGGTTGTTGGGTTGTATAATATATAGCCCTTTTGGTTATTGTCATATCCAATGAATACACACCTTTCTGATTTTGGATCCATCTTCCCTCTAACCTATGAAGGAACATGAGCATAAGCAATACATCCAAAAATCTTACAATGATCCAATCTTGATCTTCTTCAATTCTAAGCCTCATATGGTGTCATTCCATCAAGTGATTTTGAAGGTAATGTGTTAATCAAATAAGTGGCTGTGGATACAGCCTCAGCCCATAAATAATTAAGTAAGTGTTTTTCATTTAGCATAGACCTTGCAGCTTCAACAATTGTCCTATTCCTTCTCTCTGCCACTCCATTTTGCTCACGAGTGTACCTTGTAGTAGTTTCTCTTTTGATTCCCCTCTCTTGAAGAAAGGAGTTAAATTCATGGTAGAAGTAATGTTTTACCTATTTCATTCTCCACAAGAGCTAAATATCTTTTGAAGCATGAAAAGACTTCATCCTTGTGTTTCACGAAGTATAGTATAGTCCATCTACCACAATCGTTAATGAAGGAGACATAATACCTTGATCCAGATATTGAAACATCCTTGCTATGTCCCCATACATTTTTATGAACCAAATCCAAGAGATCTCCATCCATATATCCTTTCTTCATGAATGGTATCCTGTGAGACTTTTCAAATTGACATGCACTACATTTATATATCATGTGTTGCTTTGACAAATTAGGGAGTCCAAGTACACTTTGGTCCCTGCAAATTTGCTTTAATGATCTTTCACCAATATGTGCTAACCTTTTGTGCCAGATTTCCAATTCTGTGAGTGTCTAACTGCCATAATTAAAGAGGGCAATGTTCCTAGTGTCTTGTAATTCAAATGTGAACTATCTACCTGTCTTTTCACCTTTTGCAATTCTCCTGAATCCTTGACTTGGATCTTCAACAAATGATCCTGCTTTTGTGAACCTAACTTGTAGGCCTTTCTCCACAATCTGTCCCACTTATCAAATTTTTTGTGATGGTAGGGACATAGAGTACCTTTCTAAGTAGGTTGATGTTTCCATCAAGTGCTTTTACATTTCCTATCTTCTCCACCAGATATCTTGTATCATCACCTATTTGCACTTCATGCTTGTTGCTTGGATCTTCTAAATCTAATAGGAGGACCACATTCCTTCCACATGATTAAAACAACATGAATCTATGTAGAAAACATGCTCATCAAATTTACCTTCAGGCATTGCCATATTCATCATTAGCAATGAGTCCTCTTGATTTGAGTCTTTTGTGTAGTTATTGAAGTCTCTTCTTCCTCTATTGCTTTCTTGATAGTTTGAATGGTTGTAATTGTTATGGTAGCCATTGAAGTTGTTGGTCCTTCCTCTAAAGTAGCCATAACTTCCTCTATTGTAGCCTCTGCCTCTTTGATTCTTGGAATTCCTAAAGCAATTTTCAATTGTATGATTAGTTAATCCACAAATAGAATAGGGATTAGAGTCTTGGGACCTCCCCCTGCCTTGTCTTTCTCCTCTGCCTCTACCTCTACCATGTCTTCCTCTACCTGCATAGTTAGCTTGATGTGTACCTGCTTCATCATCCACTTTCTTTCCTCTTCCTTTGTTCTCTTTGGACTTGCTTTTATCAGTATACAAGGCAGAAGATTGATTAGCTTTGGAGCCTTATCCATTCTTGATAAGTTTGGCCTCTTGAGTAACTAGTTGTCCTATGAGTGTATTGAAATCTGGTACATGCATATCCATGTATAGATCCATAGTTGTGGTGAATGCTTCCCACTTGTCATCTGCCTTTAAGCCACTGATGACCTGCCTTACAATTTGCTCTTCTTCTATTACCACTCCAATGCTTCTCAACTGATCTGCTATGTCCTTGAGTTTTGTGACAAAATTAGTCACATTTTGTTTAGGAGCTTTCTTGAGAGTTGTAAAGTCCAGCCATAGTTGATGCTTCTAGCCTCTATACTTGAAGAGAAGAAGGCTTCAAGTGCATTCCACACTTCTTGAGATGTTTTACAACTTCTAATGTGAGGCAACAAAGAATCTGAGATAGAGTTGAGGAAATAAGACCTTGCAAGTGCATCTTTGGAGCACCATGTGCTCAATCTTTCTTGCTCTTCTTGTGTAGGTTGACCTTTATTCTTGAAACTTGGCATAACTTCATCTCTAGCTATATAACCATATAAATTCCTGCCTTGAAGATAAGCTTCCATTCTTAATGACTAGGCTGAGTAGTTACCTCTATCCAATTTGTCAATTGATGAAGGAAATCCATATGCCATGTTGTCCAACCTTGCTGTTATCAGGTCCTTCGGCACACGCACACATAGAGGCAGAAAGAAGACGAAACAGGAATCAGAAAACAGAGAAACAATCAACGCGATATTGGGTGCAATCTCCCCCCATGTACTCTAATGGATGAGTCTCTCAGAGTACACATATTTATATGTTTATTTCTATTATGTTCTGAAAATAGAAGTTACATGAGGGCCATTGCTTTTAGAAGCATCTTTTAGGAAAAATTACTTTATTTACAAAAGGTGTCGCTTTCTAAAGCGAACCACTACTTTTACAACAAGATAAACCTAAATATAACTATTCTAGAAGTCTTTGATTTAGTCTTTGAATTTATTTATTTACGCGCATCCACTTGTATCCACGCCCTCATGCTTCTTCACCTGCTAGATCAAACACAACCACATTAAAACCTTCTAGACATTTAAAACATTAAAAATCCATTTAACCTTCCATGATTCCATAAAATACAACATGCCTCCCAGTTGACAAGCAACTGACTTCAATTGATAAATATAAAAATAGACATCGATGATCAGTCGCATGTCCCATCACTGAACAATATTAAGCATGAAACATGTAAAACACATGCATGGAATCAGAAACCTGAAAGTTTAATGTAATTGGGAATGATATGCAGAAATTAAATGATCATAGTGAGGTGATAAGGAGGTCTTATGTATCCATTGTGATTCCTCAAGTGAGTGATTTTTATATTTGACTGAATACCTATGATATTGCTTACCAGTTCGTGTAGTGGTAACGTCATAATCTATTACTTTCTCGGGAATCAATATTTCCGCATCCTCTTCAAGTAAAGGAGGATCATCTAAAATAGGCATGAGTGGTAAAGTACCGTGAAAAGATTTCAACAAACTTATATGGAAAGAATTATGTATACCCCAATGAGAAGTATATCTAATCGAAAAGAAGTTTCATTTATTTTCTCTATAATGCGAAAAGGTCCATAATACTGTGGGGCAAGTTTTACCTTAGGATGTTGAGAAATATTTTTTAAACGCCTTTTAATGATTCGTAACCAAATTAAATCATTTTCATTAAATTGTTTGGCTATGCACTTCTTATTAATACTATGCATGTAACGTTCTTGACTCTTCTTGATATGCTCATGCACTTCAACAAGTGTAGAAATATGTCCTTGTGCAAAAGAATCAGCCATAAAACAATCCTTATAAGAGTCCATAAATGACTTATGTGCACTTAGAAGTGTATGTGTATAATCAGTTATATTATTCACAAAGACAATACATGAGTTATAACCTTTCCTAAAATCTTGTTTGACTTGCGTATGACTAATGAACGGGAAGGGTTGAAAATCATGCATCACAGACAGTGAAACATCTTTATTTCAAAATTTGAAAGTAATCGTGTGTGTATCATAATCAATGTAGGGGTTGTAATTATGTCGAAACAGCATGCCAAGTATAACATCATATGACTACAACGGAGCAATTAAAAATGAATGTTCATCTACATATGAGCCTATACAAATTTGAACATTATGCACCTCATTCGTAACATTATAACTATTCCCTATAAACGCAGCCTTAAGCTTATACATAGAAGGATGAGTAGTAAGGTTAAGATTTTTAACTAGCTTATGAGAAATAAAATCATGCGACCTACCATCGTTGTGTAAAACATTTACTACTACACCATTAATGGTGCCATGCATGGAGAGTAGAGAATGGTTAGAAATTCCGTTACCCAGGGTACTTAATTCTTGCTCTAATACTTCTTCAGACCAATTAGGTTTGGTGTCAGCAAGAACAACCTCCATGTTGTGTACTTGAGCTTCAATGGGTTGCCTATTATTAGGTCTCATCCTACAGACAGCTTTCGTATGACCAATCTTTCCACAATTCCAACAAGTTATACGGGATCATTTTTGTTGAGCATTCATCGTCGTATTTTAAAGAGTGGTAGGTTTGTGAGGCTGGCCAAGGGTTGATTTGTTGGATGGTACTAAATGGGATTGAGGAGGGCATTGGAAAGTAGATGAAGCGAATGTAGTAAAAGGACGCTTAAAAGGAAAATTGGCTTTGACGGGTGGTTGACGTTGACGAATTTGTTGTAAGAGAAGTGTTTTGGTGATAGATGGGAACTCCTTTTCAGCATCATGCAGCACTCCTCCAGAAAATCGATGGGCGCTTCCACGTGTGAGATCATCTTGGAAATTGTAAAAGGAAGAGGGAGGTGAAAGTTGATGTAAGTATGACAAAAGGGAGATAGAGTGATAACTCAAAGAGATGGAGTAGTGGTTAAAGTACTTCCCTTGTAAGTAGGAGGTTGTGGGTTCAAATCCTCTTACCTTAGGGAATCTAAAACTCTCTATTGCCACTCAAAATAAAAATTGCCTCGCGTGTAGCCAACGGCTACCAACGGTCGCCAAGGGAGCCTTGGGTGCCAATGTATTGCCTAAGTTATTGCCTTGGAGTAAGCGAAGGTGTAAACGTAGGTTCTAGTTCTAGAACTGTAACAGAGACAGAGACAGAAGCAGAAGAAGAAGCAGAAGCGGATGCGGACGTGGACGTGGACGTGGATGTGGATTTGTATTCTGATTTGGATCGCGAACAGAGAATGCAAACATGAATCAATCGTGGAGATAAACACAAACAACCCCCCCCAGAGTGATACATGCCAGGCTCTGATACCACTGTTATCAGGTCCTTCAATGCCCGCACACACAGAGGCAGAGAGAAGAGGAAACAAGATACAGATTTGGATTTGGATCGCGAGCAAAGAATGCAAATAGGAATCAATCGCGGAGATAAACACAAACAAACCCCTCCAAAGTGATATGTGTCAGGCTCTGATACCACTGTTATCAGGTCCTTTTGCGCACGCACACACAAAGGCAGAAAGAAGATGAAACAGGAATCAAAAAACAGAGAAACAATCGATGCAATATTGGGTGCAATCTCCCCCCTGTGTACTTTGATGGACCAGTCTCTCAGAGTACACGTATTTATAGGTTTATTTCTATTACGTCCTAAAAATAGAAGTTACATGAGAGCCATTGCTTTTCAAAGTGTCTTTTAGGAAAAACTACTTTATTTACAAAAGGCGTTGCTTTCTAAAGTGAACCACTACTTTTACAACAAGATAAACCTAAATATAACTATTCTAAAAGTCTTCGATTTAGTCTTCGAATTTATTTATTTACGTGCATCCACTTGTATCCATGCCCTCATGCGTCTTCACTTGCTAGATCAAACACAACCACATTAAAACCTTCTGGATATTTAAAACATTAAAAATCCATTTAACCTTCTGATTCCATAAAATACAACAATTGCTCTGATACCACTCTGAAGAGATGGGTTTGTATTTGGTGAAGATGAACTCATGCTATAGAAACTTTGCACTACACCAACCAAATGAATTCTAGGGATATGTAGTGGGCCCTTTTAGCTTGCCAAAGGATGTATTAGACACCCTATGTATCTTGGAAGTTCACTCTCAAATAGTTGAATCAAAACATACTAGTTTGACCAATAGTCAACATGATGGAACTTTCTAATTTGGTCATGAATGCTTCAATATGTCACTCACTGCTCATTCTCTGATTACAATTGACCAGAGAAATTTTAGAGGAATCTAATTAGGAAGTAATGCAACCTATTGGGATTTATTTCATAAAAAAATATTGACCATACTTAGAGAAATAAGTTTAGCAAGTCACGTATGTGACCTCGAGTTTTCAGGAGGTAGAAGATGCAGAGATATAAGTGACATCAAATGAATATATCTCACGATTGTGAACTCCAAATTCAATGTAGAATTAGAGAGATAAATTTACCAAGTTAAATCACTGAAAATGATGCACCATGCTCAGAGAAACCATCTCTGTAATCTGACTGAAAAACTGAGAAGTATGGCAGTGAACAATACGCTCACATAGGCATGAAGATATGGTCACAAATGATCATGAAAATAAATGTATATTGAATGTAAAGTACAATGGACTTACTGGTACATGTGTGTGCCTTGAGATCACACTCTGATATGACATGAAGCTCTACTAATGGTGTTGCAAAACCACGACTAAAAAGTCATATATATATATATATATATATATATATATATATATATATATATATATATATAGTGATGATTGGAGCCAAGATTTGAATTTGAATCTTGCTCACCTAAAACAAATCTCCTACCTTTTAGTGATGGATTCTCCAACTAATTCAATCACAAATTCGTGGAGTTCTTTTGCTACTCATCAAATGGATTCAACCAGTTTAGATTCTTTCACTTTTACATCAAGTAAAAACTCAAAAGTTAGAAGAGTGGATTGACAAGTGAACTCTTCAAAGCTTTAGCATTTGATTCAAGTTTCTATGTCATTTGAAGACTCAAGCCAACACTTTGACTTGCCATGAACTTGTTCCAATAGCTACAAGGTAATAGTCTTCTTTGAGATTGTAAAGATCTTGAATACAATAGAGGGGAAAAAAGTCCTTTTTTGAGATAAAATAAAATGATAGGTTTTGCAAGAGAAGTGATTTTTCAGAGACATTAACATCCTCAATAGGCTCTCTTATGGTTGTCTCTACTCTCAAAGTTGCTACACTTAAACCTTTCACCTTTTCTGACTCTACTTCAAAGTTAATCTCTTCAATAGTTTCTTTTCACTTAGGATCTGTCTTATCAATACATAGATCTAATGGATTTTCATTTCCTTCATCAAAGTGCTTCTCATCTTCAACTATTTCACTTGATCTATGATCATGTCAAAATGAAAAGTCAATAATGGAAACAAACAACAACCACTTTTTGGTGTGGACAAAATCCATCGTGCCATGGATGGGGAATATTTCTACATTTTCTTGTTATTGTAGCCTTCTTTAGTAAAAAATGGAAGAGGATTAGTCATGAACACATGGCAAGAAATGCAACAGAAGCTAGTGAAGAAAAAATAAAGATAGACATGTTGACATAAAAACTTGTTGTTCTTCAAGACCTAAGAATCTAAGGAAAACAAATTCAAAATTACTCAAGAATGCAGATGGCTAGATTATTGTGAAAGTTTCAATGCCATTGGTGGATGAATATTTCCTAGATGTAGGGTTTGAAGACAACAAGATTTTGAGATTTTTTATGTTGAATTCTCTGAAAACATTGTCAATATTTCTATTAGATATTATGTTCAATCTTTTTAAGAAAACTTTCATTTTAATCTATGTTAATTTTTTTAGCTTTATGCAAGTATTTTTGTATTGTTGAGATTATATTTTGTAGGGTTCTAATCCAAAAATTTAAGGAGGATGTTGCAAGGTTAGGCTTTATCTTGGATCCAAATATCACACAATGCATTCCACACAAGCATGGAGAATTTGATCCCTTCTTTAGAAATTTCACAATGGATGTAGAATATATTCTTTATCTATATGTTGAGAGGTAAACTTTACATTATCTTTACTATATAAAGTCATTATTTTGTAATTGTGAAGTTTCATTTACAAGTAGGGCTTACCATTTCAAGGGTCACTGAAGTGTAATTATAATAGAATTTCTACAATATCAACCTTTGTTTATCAATTCACTACCAACACAATATGGAAATTGCAAAATCTAGTTTTAGTGACTATGTTTTTTTATATATCATCTCATTTCCATCCATTCTGACATTTCTTGACTTTGCAATGTTGCAAAGCTACTCAAGATGCACCTTGATAAAAAATATGTAGAGATCTACAAAATGAATGAACAAAAACAATTTGCTTGTATGCAAATATTTGTGCATTACATAAGGACTCTACATTATCTAAATGGAGAGTGATTGCAAAAGTTGTAAGGTTCTTAAAGCACATATTTTATAGTTGTGAGCTAAATCTTTCTGAATATCCAGATGCTTGGCTTCATTTGGTGAGAGAGAAAGCAATACAGAAGATATTCAAGGATGCAATATGTCCTTATTATCCAGATTCACCACCTCCACCAGTAGAAAATAATAAGAAGCATGATAAGATTAAAGATCCTCCTCTTCAATCACTTCTTAATCATGCTCCAAAGAAAAAGCACAAAGTTGAAGGCTCTAATAAAGATAAGCATAAGAAGCCAAAGTGAATGTAGAAATTTCCCTATATATGATCAATCCATGTATCCAACATTTGTTCTAAGAATTCTACAACTCTATTTTTTTTGTATATGTATTATGTACAAAGGGAACCCTTTAGAGAAATGTATTTAAAAAATGATGCAATACTATCTTGATCCTAAAGATATTATATTTAAAATGGTTGTTTCTAAGTTGATCATTGTTTCTACTTCTATACCTAGGCATTCTTATAGTTTTTTGAAGTTGAGCAGGATTTGAGTTTCATTATATAGGTTATTATGTGGGAAAAATTTACGGGGTGAAGTGTGGTCACTCATGATTGTTTTTTTTTGTGTGTAGCCTTTATTAGATCTATTTATCTCTAAGTTGTAATTATTATGTGTAGTCCTACATCCATCCATTTTGTAAGTTTCTCCAAACAAAATGTGTCTTTGAAAAAAGCTTATGTAGTAAAGTGTCTATCTCAAATTTGTGATGTACATAATCTAACCTTAGTGCATGATATAAATCACTTAAAATTGTGATAAAGCTATCTAAGAAAATAAGGCTTGCGAATGATGTGTGTGCAACCCTCCTCCCATCCATTTATTGTGAGGCTTTCCTCAAAGAAGACATGTGAATGATGTGTGTGCCACTCTCCTCCCATCCATTTATATCCTCTTGTATCTAAAATAGTAGTGATCTGGAATGTTCTAGTGTCGCCACGTGGCCAGCATGTAACACTCATCCCCACTAACCATCAAATACCTTAGGATATACCCCCGAGCTTAGGACCTTGGCTAATTACTAGCCCTCGTCCCACACACACACGAAATGTCTGACACTCTCTCCCCCTTCTAAAGATCATTGTCCTCAATGATCAATGAGAGAAAGTACTTGTAAACCAAAGCTGCTGATTCCCAAGTAGAGTTAGTAAGTGGTAATCCTCTCTTGGCTACCAGATACTCTTGGATGACACGATTCCTCAACCGTTTCTGTCTCCTATCTAGTATTCTGTCTGGAGAATGATATGATCTATTGGTTTCCTGCAAAGAAACAATACCCTCTATTAGATTATCCTCCCTAGATATATATTTTCTTAGTTTACTGACATGAAACGCTGGATGGACTCTGCAATCTGGAGGAAGCTCTAATCGGTATGCAACATCACTCAACTTCTTTACTATCTTCCAAGGTCCACAATACCTTGGTGATAGTTCACTACACTTCCCTATGGACAATGAAGTAGATCTAGCTGGTACCTGAAGGAAGACTCGGTCTCCTTTCCTCAAAGGATCTACGAGATCTTTTCCTATCAGCATACTCTTTGGCTCTATTAGCTGCTTGCTGCATCTTGGCTTTAGCTATTTCTAGGTTTGCTTGGAGATTCGCTAAGAACTCGGAAGCACTAGGACATTTCTTAGGCATTCCTATGGTACTGGGAGCAGTGGGATTCATGCCATAGTTCATCTCGAAAGGAGACATCCCAGTCACCTTGTGAGGTCTATTGTTATAAGAAAACTCTACTAATGGCAAATAACTATCCCAATATGTCTGTCTCTCAGACACATATGCCCTCAACATATCCTCTAGAATCTGGTTGACCCTCTCGGTCTGACCATCTGTCTGTGGATGATCACCACTACTCATTTTTAGTGACACTTGCAGTTTGTCAAATACAAACTTCCAGAAATGTCCTGTAAATCTGACATCCCTATCTGAGACTATGGATGTAGGTAACCCATGCAATCTGAAGACATTATGGATAAACAACTCTGCTACCTGTGGAGCTTCTATCGTCTCCTGCGTAGGTATGAAATGAGCCATCTTGCTCAGTCTATCTACCACAACTAGGATTGTATCCCGTTCCTTTGGGTCCACAGTAACCCCACTATGAAGTCCATGGATATACTATCCCAATTATGATCTCGAACTTGTAACGGATGTAAAAGACCTGGTGTCTTTACCCTTTTTGCTTTGTTGACTTGACACATAAAGCATTGTTGAACATAAGTATGGATATCTCTCGCTAATTGAGGCCACCAAAATGTTCTTCTAAGAAGCTGTATTGTTTTGTCAACACCAGGATGTCCTGCGCAGGGAACATCATGGTTATCATGCATGACTTTCTTTCTCAAATCCCGGGAATATGGCAAACAAACTTTCCTTTTCACTTCACTATTTCATTCTCCTATGAGAAATTGGAATACGGAATGACTCAAAACTGCACCTATGGCTATGCCGCTAGCATCCGTCTCTAACTCAAATGGTTTATGAGGATCTACCACTTTGAGTATAGGAGCCTCTGAAACAGCTTGTTTCAGAGTATCAAAACTCTCTTACTGCTCTTACTTCCATGCAAATGGAATTTTGCCTTGAAGCAAGTTCGTCATAGGTGCTGCTATCGACGAATATGAAGAGATGAATTTTCGATAAAAATCGGAAAGTCCTAAAAATGACCGTAATTGCCCCTCATCCTGAGGAGTAGGCCATGATAAAATAACTCAAACCTTCTTGGGATCCATCTGAACCCCATCGGCTGAAATCACGTGCCCTAGATAGTCTATCCTCGGAAGAAACAACTGTCTTCTCCGGATTTACATATAGCTTATTTTCTTTTAAAATATTCAACACAAACCTGAGATGATTTTCATGCTCATGCACAGTCCTACTATACACTAGTAAATCATCCACAAAATCAACAACACACTTTCCTATGAAAGTTCATAAGATATCATTCATTAACATCATAAATGTAGCTGGAGCATTTGTCAAACCAAAGGGCATGAGCAAATACTCATAATGACCAAAACAGGTCCTGAAAGCTGTCTTATGTACATCATGATCTTTCACTCTAATCTGATGATAGCCACTCTTTAAATCTATCTTACTAAATACAATGGCTCCACCTAGAGCATCTAAAAGATCATCAATCGGGGGCATATCTGTGTCTAATAGTGATCTTATTGAGTGCTCGATAGTCGACACACATCCTATAAGATCCATCCTTCTTCTTCACAAGAAGAATTGGAGCGACAAAGGGTGAATAGCTGGGTCTAATCAACCCTTTTTGGAGATACTCGTCCACAACCTTGCGGACTTCATTTTCCTTCTGCAAACTCATTCGAAATGGTGGCCGAGCGGTCGGACTCGCTCCTGGTACCAATTCGATTTTATGCTCTATATTCCTGTAAGATCTAAGCATAATCTCTTGACTAATCGGGAACTAATAACATTATGAGTCAAACCTGTGTCAAAGAGTACCTTGACAGGTTGTCTTGCCACGACTCCTCTCATAACAATAAGCTCAGTATCTGGGAACCGGTATCCTTTCTGTGCCACTGGTGAAAGCACAACATCTGGCACAGTCGGAACCTTTTTAGTGACCATCATGGCCACTATGGGAGATGATAATGGAGATGGAGAATCCCCAAACTCATCCTCACTCCCACCCCCTGCTTGAGTCAGATTTATGACTATGGTGGCTGCTATCTTTTTCTTTTTAGGACAATCCTTATATAGGTGCTGTCCAAAGCAACCATAGCACAAACCCTCTTTCATTGCCTTCTCTTTCTGCTGAGGGGTAAGAATAGATCGGTTATATGCCCTCTCAGCCAGAGCAGACACTTTTCTCTTTCCTCCTGAGACTGTCTAGATCATGTGCACCTGCTTAGCCTCCCTAGAAGGCTGTGCACTGACTGAACCAGGAGTCGAAGTATGGAAAGGTTGGCTAACTCTAGTCCATGGGGATCTCTGGCCCTAGGAACCTGTGCTCCTGTGGCCATCCTCATAAACCAAGGCTATCTCTGTGGCCTGCGCCAAAGACTGACACCGCTCCTTTCTCACTAAAGGTCACATAGTTTCTCTGAGTCCCAAGACAAACTTGTGGACTTGAAGAAACTCTGGAATGGTATCAAGTACTTTAAGAAGTACCTCTCTATACCTATCTGCGTATTCCTGAACTGGTTGATTCTTCTGATTGATGAAGAACCAGGTGTCTAGTGCTCTAGACCTCTCATCAGGTGGTACAAAATTGTTATAAAACAGGATTTTGAATTGATCCCATGTTGTGGGCTCCTTCTTATTCTGCTCTATCTTACGCCACCACCTATGTGCGACATCCATAAGATTATAAGTGGCCTGTTGAATCTTGTGCCTATCATCAGTGATATGACACAGACAAAAACATTGTGCCCACTTGTTGAGCCACTGCTCAACCGCGTCAGTAGTCCTAGCGCTAGTTGAGCCATGATATCTTGGCGGCTTAAGATCCTTAAGCTACCATTTGGCTTCTCTAACTAAGACGCTATCTTTAAGGACTTTTGAAGTTTGATGCTCATCTAGAGCATCTACCTCCATCTCTGGAAAATCAGAATCAAGCGGCTCTTCTTCTTTCTTAGAACCACACACGTGTTCCAAGATATCATGAAGAGAACTTTCTAAGGATGAAATTCTATTGTTCATAGCTTGAATTGGATCAACTGGAGGTTCAGGCATAATGGATTCTGTCCTAACAGGTGATCAAGGTTCGGGTTCCATGCTAGGCAAGAAAATTTTTTTCTTTTCTTTTTTTTTTTTTAATTTTAAAAGAATAAACAAACGTAAATACTACCGGCAAGCGGAAAAAGAACCAGTTAAAGCTTTTGCTTAACAGAAAAAATCAAAAGAAAGAAACTTTTAGTATGCTTTCTAAACTTCGATGCACCTGCATGGTAATATTTTAGAAATTTCGCCAGCCTAACGGCGTCATTTTAAAATCCAAAATAATTTCAAAGAAAATAAAAATAGTCAAACACAAATCATGTGCCGGCAGGCACGATCTATTCTTTTTATCTTCTCAACGAACACCTGCAATTGAAAACTTTTCCAAATATGCTGTTGGGCTCTACAGGCCCTCAATCAAAATATTTATCTTGTCGATACCTGCCGATACTTACCACCTGTAAGAAAAGCTCAAGCACCGCACATACATCTCTACTTACGCCATCCTACATGTAATGCATGAATATTTCTAATATGCATAATCAACAGAATGACCAACCAAATATTGACTAAATACTTATCTTAGATTTCCTTTGATATTCTTGAAGCATCCAATTGAAGAGCTACGGGTAGATTATCAACTCCCTTTGATTCGTGGATCGCACAAGTCTTCAAGAAATGTTTTGTTGAAGGTGCTTGATGAAGAAAAATCCACTTCCAACCTCTGTTGCAGGCAATTTCTGAACCCAAAGTATGGCTTATAGCCACTCCCTAGAAAGATCTCTGAGAGAGCTTTCTAACAAGCCTAAGAACTCTAAATTTGGATATGAATTGACCAAATTATGGCCAATTTAGTGAAACTATATACCCTAAAACTGAAATTCAAAAGCAAACTTTGGCTATGGCTTTCAAAGAAAATTTTTCAAAATTGGTCTTTCGTCAGGACAGAGGGCGCGCATGCGTGCTTACTAATCCCACATATAAGGTTGAAGCCAAAATAGCATATATAGCTCTGCAAAACCTTGTCTCTGTGAAGTCGGCCAACGTGGGCTCTTCTGATCACGTGAGCAACGTGGGAAGACTCGGGATAGCCAGCTTCAGGAGTTAGCTTTTTGCAGAACTCCTGGTAGGCCTCCACACACACTCCAAAAAGAAAAGCTTCCGCATGAGATCTGTTGACAACTTGCGCATGAAATCCATTCAGACACACACTCCAAAAAGAAAAGCTTCCGCATGAGATCTGTTGACAACTTGCGCATGAAATCCACTGAATGGAAGTAGCCAAAAGTCCTCTTCTGCACGCTCACGGGCCTTTCTCTCAAGGGAAGATTCCTGCGGCTCCAATAATATCTCTTGTTTCAGAGAACGACGACGATGAAAGCACAATCTGAAGAAACACTCACATCCGAAAAAAAACAACGAGAACATGCATGAACTCCTCTTCTCCGCGCGAGATTTTTTCTAAAATTAGCTCAACAAGAATTGGATCTGATACCAAGTGTGAGGCTTTCCTCAAAGAAGACATGCGAATGATGTGTGTGCCACTCCTCCCATCCATTTATATCCTCTTGTATCTAGAATAGCAGTGATCTGGAATGTTCTAGCCTTGCCATGTGGACCAATGTCTGACAAAAACAACTCTATTTATTTCACATGTAGAAACTGAGATCTTAAACAAAATAATGTGATTGAAAGCATTGAGACCCCATAACAAAAGATATTAAAGAAAAAGAAGATTTATCACATTCAAGATGTTCCAAATGTTTACATCCTCAAAAGAATTGATGGTAGACAAAAAATGCAAGGGTGATTGTTACATTCTCAAAGGTTGAAACTTGATCACTTTAAGTGGTAGGCAAGTTTTCTATTATATGATGTTTACCATTTCATCATCAATTGAGAATCTAAAGTTTGATGAAACATTATCAATATAATCTAGAAGCTCTTGAATATTTTTTACTTTCCAATTTATAGAAAAGAAATATTTTAGGTTCTAAATCTAGATGCGTTGGTACTTCTAATTCGACACAATTGCTTTTGAAAGCAAGAACAAAGGAACTACTCAGTATATGAGAAGGAGTTGTATGACATCATCCATGCTCTTAAAAAATAGTGACACTATTTTAATGGAGATAAATTCACTATAATTTTTTATCAAGAGAGGATTAAGTGGTTCTCTAATCAAACAAACTTAAAAGCAAGGAAGGCTTGATGGGTAGAGACTTTATTAGAATTTGATTATGAATTAAGATATAGAAAAGGGCAGTTCAATGTAGTGGTTGACTTACTTAGTCACATGTTTGCTAGTGAAAGAAGCAACCCTAAGAGTTATGCTTATGATCTTGAATTTCTCTTAGCTTTTATCATACATAAATGTAATTCATTTTGAGAATATGGTTGTAAAGTTCAAAGGTTAAAGCCTTGAGAGTATCTCAATATTTTGTAAAATTAAAAACTAGGAGAAAAACTTGTGATCTAATGGGATTCAAACTCCGTGAATCTTTTTGAATTAAAATTAAAACTCATCCTTAGATTTAGGGCTACCTTTTAGGTAGAGGATTCAACCAATCTCTATATCAACAAAGTGTATATATAGACTACTTCTTAGCCATGGGATAAGAGAGCTTTATTATGATATTTGAGATGGGCTTATGAGCTTACATTGTACTCACTTGAAGTGAGAGAAGTCCTCCACAACTCCTTTGTATCATGTGTGCAATATCAATACACATTATGATTCATTTACATTGATCACTCATTCTTTGTGTGTTGCTACAATACTTTGAGTTACGTAGTCATCTTGTTTGGTTCATTTCTCAATGCATGGATATCCAATATCCAATCCATCAATTAGATCACTTAGATAGCCTAAATTGAGCTTACATATATATTTTTTAACATTGGATGTTTAGATTTCAAGATATGAATGTTTGAGATTGATTGTGTTTGCACATCTCCTTCTTCCTAAAAAGTTGGGATGACCCCCAAAACTTCTTAAAATTATTTCTCTGTGTATACTAAGGATAAATTCATGAAATAACTTTCTTTAGTTAGCTTAAAACTCCAATTAAAAGTGTGCAAAATCTCTCTATTCAATTTTTCCTAGGCTCTGAGCTCTTAGCATTTTCTCGAGAGCTATTCATCCTAAAATAGAAGGTTTTCTCAAGCTTTGTGATGTGCAAACTTATTAGTTTTCTCACGAATATTTGTGAGTGAGGTTACAAAGGACTTGGTGGTTCTTAATGCATATTTAGGAAGCTCATAAAGTGTACTAAGTATCGCAAAAGTCATCTTGGATAGTGCTGAGTAGGTTTTTGCCAACACTCACTCATCTCTATTAATATCACATCACCTCTTCATAGTGGTATTAGAGCAAAGCTAAAGACTAGGTATCATTCATGGATGATGAAGTCCCCTAATCCATTGATGAATTGGATTGAGGTAATTAATCAAAATGGCACTCAAAATGGAGGCCTATCTACAAGGAAGGAATTTATATGGATACATATATGGAGATGAGATGATGCCAATACTTAGAAGCAAGGGCCAACCAACACAAGAGGAGCACGAAAGCTTGAATGCAAGGTGCTCAACGGATTCTTTGGCAAGATCATACATTCTCAACTTTATCTATTTTTTTATTCCCTCACATTACGAACTGCAAGACGTCTCAAGAGAAATGAAATGCTCTCAAAGCATTCTACTCCTCAAGTAGCACGACAAGGAAGAATCAACTATGGATGGAGTTTACATCACTCAAAAAGATAACCAAGCAAAGTGTGACTGATTTTGTCACCAAGATGAAGGACATTGCAGACCAACTTGGAAGCATTGGAGAGTTCATTGATGAAGAGAAAATTGTGAGGTAGGTCATCAATGGGATCAAATTTGATAAAGAATGGGAAGCTTTCGCCACAACTATGGATCTCTACATGGGCATGCAAGTACTTGACTTCAACACATTCATGGGGCAATTTTTCACACATGAAGGAAAGCTCATGAAAAATGGTGAAAGCTAGAAAGGTAATCAATCCCAAGCTCTCTATACATATAAGAATAAAATCAAGGTTACCAAAGGGAAAGGTAAGAAATCGGATGGTGAAGGAAGCACCTCTCAAGCAAACTTTGTAGGTAGAGGTAGAGGCTCAAGAGGAAGAGGCAAAGGAGGTGGACAAGCCATGAGGAGAGCTCAAAGCTCACCTTGTGCTATAGGTGGTCTATCAAATCACATTACAGAGAATTGTTTTAGGAACCCAAGGAATCAAAGAGGAAGAGGATACAATAGAGGAGTCTATGGAAATTCAAGAGGAAGATTCGGCAATTCTTATTGATATAAAAACTCATACAACAAAAAATACCAAGGTGGATACAAAGGAAGGAGAGGCTACAACAACTATATAGATGATCAAGTTCAAGACTATTCACTTCTTCTCATCTATCATGCCAAGAATAGGCACATAGAGGTGCATTATCACTATGTTAGGGAGAAGATCACAAGCAAGTTATTCAGTTATCATATGTATCTGCTCACCAACGATGTGTGCACACATGAACCACGACATTGGATGGACTTAAGTTGAACAAGTTCAAAACAATGATTGGATTACAAGAGGTATTGAAGAATTGAAGGCACAAGCTTGTTAGGCTTGAGGGGGAGTTGTTGGTGCAAGAATCAAGCCTAAGAACTTTGCTTATGATCTTGGATTTCTCTCAACTTTTATCATACATAATGTAATTCATTTTGAGCATATGATTGTAAGTTTAAAAGGTTAAAGCCTTGAACGTATCTCAATCAATTGTAAAAGCAAAAAGTAGGAGAAAAACTTGTGATATAATGGGAGACAAACTCCATGAATCTTTTTGAATTCAAATTAAAACTTTTCCTAGGATTTAGTAATACCTTTGAAGTAGATGATTCAACCAATCTCTAGCTCAACAAAGTGTATATATACACTATTAACATTATGTGCAACATCAAGCATAGTGCAATGATCCATTCAGCCAATCTCTAGATAAAAAAAGTGTATATATACACTATTAACACTATGCACAACACCAAGAATAGTGATGGAGAGTGGATATGCAATGATCCATGCCACAAATGTGGAGTGACACAAATAGAAACTCTTGTATGCACACACAAAAGATAATTCATCTGTGTCAAATCCACAAATGGAGAAGGATAACAAAAGAGAAGGGAGCAAGGTGATAAGATGGAGAGAGAAGATCTCTCATACACACTAATATAATAATAGAATGTGCCTTACACTTTCATTACACAATGCTTGATTTATACAATAATATTGAGGCTTTTAGCCAATCAAAATGTAGATAAGTCAATCCACTAGATTGCATCTCACTTTGGAGTGTTTTCACACATGAATAGAATAAGCTCATTGCCAACAATCCCCCCCTTGAGCTTCACTATACAAGTAGCCCTTTGGGAACTATTCCTTCCCTACATAAAATGAGAGTGGTAAATATCCTTCCCATGTGTAAAAAAGAGTGGTGCAATATTTTGGTTTCCTTCTATCAACAAACTAATGGATGGTACAATGATAGGTAATCCTTCTTGCACTCTAGGGTGGTACATGTTTATCATCCTTCCCTAGGAAAAAGTAAGGTGGTACAAAAGGATTGAAGGTTAGATTATAACATTGTTATGGTTTCAATGTTGTTTCTTGTTGTTGCTTGCTTGTTGTGGACTCCATTCTCTCCTTTTAGTAACAAACTTGGAAATGTCTGCCTTCAAAGCTTTCGATGTTCAAGGTAACCCTACTCTCTTGGAGTTATGAAACCATGTGAAGATCATCCATCAACATCAGTCTAGGCAGAACAGTTCCATTATGCGTATTGTAGATCAAGCTTTCCTGGCTAGTCAAAAGGGCAAAGATAAATGGAGATCTTCTACTAGTAAGCAAAAATCTACGAATTTTGCAGAATCAAAGAAGGATGACAGAGACGACAAGAAAACAAAAAAGCAGAATTGTTTTGCAAGTACTATAAAGCAAATGATCATGTCATAAAGAATTGTCCAAAACTGGCTGCAAAAGAGGCAAAGAAAAAAGAGGCCGAAATGGTTGTTGCAGAGGCCTTCACACAAAAAACAAAGTCTGTGAATCTAGTGTAGAATGAAGAATGGGAGCTTACTACTATTTGGAGTTTTGATCCATCTTCTCCTGACCAGTGTATGTTTGTAGTAGACTCAGATGTTTGGTACTTTGGTAGTGGAGCGACTAAACATATTACCTCGTAGTGCAATTTCTTCACTGCACTCGAGCTTTACATGTTTCATCTGATGATACAGATCATTCCATTTCTGATGCAAATTTACATGATGCACTTATTGATGAGAGAGATGATATTGAGGAGGCAAAAAGTATGCCAAAATGGCTGGTGCAAACTTTGCATGATAGCAAATTAGATGCATCTCTTTCATATCGTACTCGTTCTGGCTCTTGTAGTGCTTCTTTTGCATCAGATTGCTATGCTATGGATGCCTCTTCTTTGTGACGGGAATGAGCCTGTTTCGTTTGATGAAGCACAAAATTCTAAAAATTGGATGGTTGTTATGCAATCAGAATATGATGCTATCATGAAAAATGGTACCTGGCCTTTATGTGACTTGCCTCCTGGCAAGAAGGCCATTGGCACTAAGTGGGTATACAAGTTGAAGTGTAAGCCTGATGGAACAGTTGACATGTATAA
This sequence comes from Ceratopteris richardii, assembly GCA_020310875.1. Taxonomy (NCBI): domain Eukaryota; kingdom Viridiplantae; phylum Streptophyta; class Polypodiopsida; order Polypodiales; family Pteridaceae; genus Ceratopteris; species Ceratopteris richardii. The sequence goes on from CM035414.1 coordinate 138,323,716, forward strand.
GGCTAGGCTTGTTAAAAAGGGTTATGTGTAGGAAAGAGGCATTGATTTTGATGAGACCTTTGCACCTACATGCCGAATGATTACTGTTCGTAGCATCTGTGCACTTGCATCTCATCATGCTTGGAATGTACATCACTTGAACATTAAAACTTTATTTTTGAATGGTGACTTGCATGAAGAAGTGTATGTTTTTTAGCCTAGTGGCTTTGAGTAGAAATGGCATGAAAACCAAGTGTGCAAGTTGAGGAAGACATTATATGTTTTAAAGCAAGCACCAAATGCTTGGTATGAAAAGATACATGCCTATCAGATTGCACATGGTTTTGAGAATAGTCCAGTTAAGAGCACCTTATATGTTAAGCATGCAAGTGATGTGCTTCTAATCATTGTTGTGTATGTTGATGACATGGTGCTCACTGGTCCTCATGAGAAGCATATTGCTGATTTTAAGGCTGATTTACATGCCTCATTTGAGATGTCTAATTTGGGGTATTTGCATCATTATTTGAGCATTCAATTTAGGCAAGTTGATGGTGGAATAGCTTTGTGTCAAATGAAATATATTGACACATTATTGCAATGTTTTGGCCTTGCAGATTGCAAACCTATTGTTAGTCCTATGGAGAGAGGTTTATGATTGAGTCTTCATGATGTTGGAGATGAATTTGATGTTGTTCTCTATCGACAAGCTGTTGGATGAATGATTTACTTATGCATTACTCAGCCAGATATTCAATTTGCTGTCTCACAGATGAGCACGTTTATGCACTGCCCATGTGTCAAGCATTGGCAAGTGGTTAAGTGCATCTTTTGCTACTTGAGTGGTACCTGGCTACTTGGATTGTTTTATCCCAAAGGGGGATCACTACCGCTAGATTTACATGCTTTTTTTTTACTCTGACTGGGCTAGTTGTTATGACACTCCTGTGTCCACTAGTGGCTTTTGCTTCATGCTTGGTAGCTCATGTATATGCTGGTTGAGCAAGAAGCAACCTACTGTGGGCACTTCCAATTGTGAGGTTGAGTATAGGGAAACTTTCATAGTGATTGCTGAGTGTGTGTGGCTGAGACGCCTTATGGATGATTTAGGTGTTGGTCAATCTTCTGTCACCACCATCTTCACTGTTCTGCTGGAGAGATCAGCTTGGCATATGTGCCCATGCATGAGAACATTGTAGACCTTTCCAGGAAGGCTCTGCCTAGGGAGAAGTTTGAAGCTTTCCACAAGTCTTTAGGCTTACTTCCTTTTGTGGAGTGATTCCACATAGCTTGGCACTTCCTTATACATGAGTGCCAACTCCTTGCTTATCGCAGCACTCCCAAGGGGATTTGTTGATATATTTAGGTAGTGATGTGTATGAACACACTAGGACCATCGGGGCACTTTTTTCCCTCTTTAGGAGGTTCCCCCCCGCTTGTATATAGGCCTATTGCCCTAATGGGTCACTTATCTTTGTACATTCTAGTGGTAATACATTCAGTATTGTGTGTTGTGCTCCAAGCTTCTTCTTCTTCCTTGTGCTGTTCGCATGGTTCCGCAGACCTCGAACTCCAACATGGTGCACAAAACATGTTAGGGGGTACTTTTGCCCTCCTCCAAGGACCACCTCAACTCATGCAGAGCCACTCATGTGGCCTTCTTGTAACTATATAAAATAGATGTTGGGCACTCATTTGGGATGACTACCATTAGTATTCTTAGGATCATTAAGACAATTGAGACTATTATTTGGATTATTGTGCTTTGTTTGTGTGTGTAGAATGAGATCTTGTGCTATGTCATAGGACTTTATCCTTTGTGTCTTGCCATATTTTTGAGGTTGGGATACTCATCTAGTGTGTTGGTCTAACCTTGCTATGTAATTTTGGAACTTTGGGCTGGACTTTGGGCATGTTTTACAATGTCTTGTGGAATTCATAGAGAATGTTAAGGCTATATTTTTCTAGGTTTAAGGTTGTTCCCATGTAGCTTGCTGGTTGAATTGGCATAGTGTGATGGTTTGTTCCTTGTGTGTTTTAGTAGTTGAAGCCATATTTTTGTCCAAGTGTGTGCTTGTAGTCATACTATAGTTGGAGTAAGCAACTTACTAGCTAGGTGTCATTTGTGCTACTAGACAAAGAGGAGTTCTACTAGTTAAGGTGATTGAGTAGGAATCCTCCATATGAGTAGGCAGTGACTTTGGTTGGTTTAATCCTATCTACTTTTGTAGTGTTCAATTGTCAATCACAATTTGTGTGCACTTGGAGCTTGTGGGGATTGTCTTGGGCTAAGGATTATTATTAGTTGAACATAGTTCCTAATTCATTGTGTGAGAAGTCCATGTTGCTTTTGAGTTTTTCTATTCTTTTGGGAACCTTTTTTTTTATATTATCTATACTACATCTTGTTGTTCATGAACCTTAAGGATTTTTCCATATTTGGAGTGTCTCTTTTGCACATGCATGTTGCATGGTATATTTCACTAAGGGGAACCCCCCTTGAGTAGAAGGTGTCCTGAGAGGTGCACCTCTCTATCTTCCTAAAGAGTGTAGTCTCGGATCTCTCTTCTGTAGTTTGACACACCCAATGGGACCCTTGCATAGATCATGCAAGGCACACTATGGAAGTAAGAATCCCTTTTCTTTTCTATTTTACTTGATTTTTGAGCCGTGATAGGCTTCTACCTAGTATAGGGAAAGTGACTACATGAGCCTTAGTTGAGCAACTAGGGAATCTATTTGTCTTCTCAATTGTCCCATAAAGTCTCACGATAGGAAAAGGTCATGTCATTACCATTGTTGATGATCAATCACCTGTATACCCTTGAATCTTCCTATATTTCTCTCAAGAATTAGTACAAACACCTTCTTCTAAAGAGAAGGCTAAAAGAGCACAAAAATCCACCTTTGATACCTTTGGAGATAACTAGTTACAAATGGAGGATTTTACCAATATTCTATCAACTATAAACATTAAATTTCCTAGTTTCAAGGGTTTGTGTAGGATGATGCTGACTACCATGTATGGAAATTTATCTCCTTAGGTCAAGGATGTAGATTGCAAAATCAAGAGGATGCCATGCTTGCCCTATTTCCATCTAACCTTGATGGATTTGTAGACAAGTGGTATAGCCAACATGCAAATGGATACTCTGCCACTTAGGAAGCTCTAAAGATAGCATTTTGACTTATCAATACATCAGAGAGAGCTTAGGACTAGCTTGAGAATCCGCAAAAGCAAAGTGAATCATTTCATGAACTATATAAACATGCAAAATCTCTTCTTGCTTGCTTGCCACATGCCCTAGGTGATTTTTTGGTGAAGAAATGGTTTGAGAAGGCCTTGCCAAAAGCTTCTAAATAAACTATGAGTCTCTAACGCTTGACGCTACCTTGGAAGACTCTGTGGTAGTTGCCTCCCACATAGAAGAGGCAAGAGTACATTTTGAAGGCGGTACTCAATTTACCTACACTAGCGTTATGAAACCGATTGAGCAACTCAAGAGGGATTTAAATGCATTAAAGATGGAACAAATCCACCATGAAACAAAGGCTCATTGCCAACATGACAAAATGACAACCTACTTCTAAAACTTTGACGAGAAGTGGAGGAGTTGCAAACTTCTCAAGAGGTCTCTAGGCAAGTATGGTGTACAATATGCAATAGCGGTGGTCATTCTAACTTGGACTGTCCAAATAGAGTGACTTGCAAATTTGGTGACGAAAATGGTCAAGAGTCATGCAATTACTACTTTCTCAAGGGCACACAACAAAAAGATAAATGTCAGGTCCCCAAAACTTTTTATGTTACTACATCAAATCCACAAAACAGGGACCAAACCTCCCAAACCACAAAGTACATAGGACCTCTCATGTGAAGTCAATTTGGAGAGTATGAAAAAGAAAGTGCTCCCTACCTGAGGGTGCACCACCTTGTCAATATCACCCAAATGCCAAAGACCAATATACAAGGGACTGCCCATGCAATTGCCTCAATCTAGTTCACATGATAGCACTCTCTCTATAGGAAGAAGATATGACCACATTCATGGGTGCTTTCATCCAATATGGCACCGATGATGACTAAGTGAAGAAAAGAGATAGTGGCAAGGCAAGAAGAGCAACAAAATTCAAAGGAGAAAGAAGATGAGAAGAAGTCGAATAATCAAGCAAGAATGAGACAATAGAAGTAACTTATGAGAAAATTATGGTATAAACTTATAAGAACTTTTGAAGGAAAATCATCATAAGGTCAGCCTATATCAACCTATTAAGATGGATGCTAAGGTAAATAAGGATTTACTTTAGGCCATACATTCTACCTATGTGATCCCACTTCCAAGTGTTGATGGGTACATGGTGGAACTCCCCTCAACTACACTAGCATACTATGATAGTTCAAGGTTCACTGTTTCAATTATGAATGAAATTTTGATAGGAGTTATAGTGGATGGTGGTTCTAGTACCAATTTGATGCCAAATTTCACCTTGAAGGAGTTAAAGTTGGACTTCACAAAAGCAACACTATTCACATTGACATTGGAAGACCATCATCGAGTCACACATCTTGGCATCATTGAAAATGGAAGACCCTAATTGAGGTGGAGACCAAGGCACTTCAAGAGTCAGGGAGGAAGATGTTGTGGATCTCCACCAAGAGAAATGACCAATTGTAGATACATTTGGAAGAAGGAAAACATATCAAATGGTTGTTGAGAAATACATTAAGATGGCAAAATGGGCAAACATAGGTTAGTCCACCAAATGGCCCATGATGGGTGCCTCCTCCCATGTGGCCCAACTAGGAAACTCTTCCCATGTATCCCACTTGGTCAGGATGGGTGCCTACTTTTGGATGGAACACCTCATACTTGGAAAGTAGGCTAGACATCTCTTTTTGTGCAAATACTCCCATTTGCTCAAGTAGGGTGTCAGGCCACAACTCTCAATGATTGCTCCCATTTTTGTGATTTCCTAGCTCAAATCCTGAGATACTTAGATGAGTGATGACACAGATATCTAGAGATTCCATACGCCTAGCCGCATGCTACATTCATATATTCCACTTTGTCTCAAATTATCTCTAAGGTAATAACTCATGGCCTGTCACATGAGTGCCACTTGGCACTCATGTGGGTATCCTACCATATTTATGTAAGAAGTGGTTCACACCTCTTAAGGAAGGATACCCCATGTAACATTTCCTTCCCCTTAAGTCCATTTTTTTCCTCAAAAGTGGTATTGGAAGGTCTATGAGAAAGAGAGAATATATAAAAGCAACACTCCCACTATATCCCCATGTATCACAATACATGGTCATATCTCCGTGTTGTTTCCCCATATCCTTCCCCTTAAGAAGACTCTTGGGAAGGTAGTCTAAAATTGGGAAACCATTTTTGAAGGGTGTTTACTTGCTCCCATGTGGCACTATCTTTTGAACTATATTTCCACTTTACTAGACACTCCTTAAATAAGTGACTTCTCATCCATTTTTCTTCAGTGCATAGTATGCTTTCACACTCATGTGGAATAGATTGAACAGAAATAGGCTCTACTTCCTCACTATCTAGAATGAGGTTTTCAGATTCATCCAACCTTTTTTTAAGCCGACTAACATGAAAAACTAGATGGATCTGGCTATTCTTTGGAAGTTGGAGTTGGTAAGCCATCCTTTCTATTCTCTTAACTATTTGGAAAGGTCTACAATATATAGGACATAGTTTTGGACAAGGTCCCATCTTCATGGTTTCAGATCTAGATGGAACATTAAGATAGACTTGCTCTCCTACCTCAAAGTTGATGTCTCTCCTTTGAGGTTCAGCATAGGCTCTAGCTTTATCCTGAGCTCTCCTAATACTGTCCTTAGCAAGCCTAAGCATATTGTTCATCTCTTCCAAAAAGTCCTTTGCAGCTTGAAATTTCTCATTCTGCAATCTTACTGCATAAGGAGCTCTTGGCTGAAACCCATACATAAGCATAAATGGACTACGCCTAGTGGAAGAGTGCTTGGCACTATTATATGCAAACTCTACTATAGGTAACTACTCTTCCCAATTAGTTTGCCTTTCATTCACATATGCTCAAAGCATATCCTCTAGGATTTGGTTAGCCCTCTCTACTTTCCCATCTGATTATGGATGCTCGGCTGTACTCATGCTAAGTTTTGTATCTAACCTTTTGAAGACTGCTCTCCAAAAGTGGCTAGTAAACTTCCTATCCCGATCACAAACTATGTCTAAAGGAAGACCATATAACCGGTATAGGTTCTCCACAAAAAGTCTAGCCAACTCAGGTGTCTTCACTGTAGTGCATGTTAGAATAAACCTATCCATTTTGGTTAACCTATCCACAATTACCTAGATAGATTCATTGTTGGTGCATTTTACCCAAGCCTACATGCTTGATATGCTTGATATTATCCTCATTTGTAAGTCACATGTGTAGTCATGTGAACACCTCTTGTAAAAGAGTTCATTTTTATCTCTTGTAATTGAAAAAGGAAAAAGGAAAAAGCTCCATGATGTAAAAGAAAATTCGTGGGTCTAACTACCCAAAACCACGAATTTTTGAGCTGAGGGAATATCTCCTAACTTTGGGGATCACTTTTAGGTGGAGCCATTCGAATTCGAATTCAAAACTCCCTCCAAGAATAGCTATAAAAAGAGCAAGAAGGAAGAGGCAATTAGCAAGCCTTGTACATGACCACTTCATGTCATTTTGTAGAGATTGAAGAGCTTACTCCATAGATCTATCATTCTACTCCCATTTTTCAAAAATCATTGCCAATGTGGTTGTAATCATATGTGAATCTATACAGTTATCATCATCTACTTCTCTGTTTTGTTCTCTGCTATACTCACTCAGAGCCGTAACTTCAGAAAGTCATATCTTGAGTTGTACGCAGCCTTTTCCAGTGTTTCAATGTGCGTTGGATAGCTCTTATTGTTTAATTTTATCATATAAATTTTCATGGTCATTGGATTAATATTTTGGGAGATATCTGCATTTTACTGCTCACTGGTCTATCTCATATGAGCCCCGAGAATGGGGGGCATGTTCCAGACTTTGTAAAACTTTGTTCTCAGTGCTCAGTCCATCATTTGAAGTGTTTTAACTTGGATTGGGAAGCTTGCTAAGTCTATTTGCTATGTTCAAAAGGAGTTTATCTAATTCCTACCAGGTTGAGAGCACTGTTCAATTTTTCCAGCAGGTGTATGTCAAAAAATAGCAAGTTTTGGGAGCTAGTCATCTTGCAACTTGTCTGTCTTCACTTAAACTTTTGGGATACATGCTCCAAAGTACTTGGCTGATATTTTGGTGGATTTAGGAAGCTCAAATGGTCTACTAATCAACTCTGAAGTCTCAGTTGGCTGGTGTGAAGCTGGTTGTAGCAACACCTACTCATCTTTGGATTGCATCCACCATCTCTCTTCACAGTGGTATCAGAGCATAGTCAAGCAACATGGGAGATGGATTTCCATCAACAATTGACAAATTGGATCGAAACAACTACCCGGCATGGTCTCTAAGGATGGAGGCTTACCTTCAAGGGAGGAATCTATATGGATTCATATCCAGAGATGAAGCAATGCCAACCATGAGGAACAAAGGGCAACCATCACATGAAGAAGTGGAAGGACTTTCAAATTGGTGTTCGAAGGATGCACTTGCAGGGTCCTATATTCTAAACTCGATCTCTGATTTTCTTTTAACTCATGTCAAGGGATGCAAGACATCAAGAGAGACTAGAATGCACTTGCTTCTTTCTTCTCTTCCAACACTCGAGCAAGGAAGAACCAATTGTGGATGGAGTTCACAACAATGAAGAAAAGCCCGAAGCAAAATGTGATTGATTATGTCACAAAGATGAAGGAGATTTCCGACCAACTTGGAAGCATTGGAGAGGTAATTGAAGAGGAGCAAATCATTATACAAATCATAAATGGAATCAAAGCAGACGACAAGTGGGAGTCATTCACAACAACCATGGATTTATACATGGATATGCATGTACCAAACCTCAACACACTCATGGGCCAACTCTTCACTCATGAAGCAAAGATTAGCAACTCTTCACTCATGGGCTAGAGGAAGAGGCAGAGGTGGAAAGCAAGGCAGGGGGAGATTCCAATCATCTCAACCTTGCAATATATGTGGCTTATCTAACCATACTACTGAAGAATGTTTCAGGAACGCGAGGAACTCAAGAGGAAGAGGATTCAATAGAGGTGGCTATGGATCAAATAGAGGCAGATACAATGGAGGCTACAACAACAACAACTACTACAACAACAATTACAACAATAACAACTATCAAAGTGGCCATAGAGGAAGGAGAGACTACAATAACTATGCAGAGGACCAAAGTCAAGAAGATTCATTATTGATTATGAATCTATCAGTGAAGAAGGGTAAGGATGATGATCACATATTTTACATTGATTCGGGATGCTCAAACCATGTAGCAGGAAATGTGGCTTTACTTTCTGATTTGGAAGATCCTCATAACAAGCATGAAGTGTGTTGAAGAATCACTCACGAATTTGACATACAAACAAAGAAAGATAACGAAAAGCAGAATCAAATATTCAAAAAATCAAAAGCCTTAATGAAGGGACAAATTCACGACCGTTATGTACAATACAAAATCAGATTTCGTTACACTGAATCAAACTGTATATACAGAGAGAACGTGCATAAGAATAAAAGAGGGAAGTGCAAGCTAGAACGTGCATGAGAAGAGTGCACAGTATAAATAAAGCACATACAGAGGCCAAAAGAAGAGAGAAAGAGGTGAGAGTAAAGTATGAGGAAGTTAGAAGACGCCAGAGATCGCGTATGAGAGAATAGAGAGTGAGAAGGTTTTAGAAGACGCCATAGATCGCGTATGTAGAGATGAATAACAGAAACCTGAAATGTCAGGTGTTCATCTGAGAGAGATGGTAGAAGAAACTACTCAGTGTAGAAGAGTTTCCATAGCTTGAGCAAGAAGAGGCCAAGCTAATTTTTACACATCTTCTCTTATAGAAAACACATGTTCATGTGGAAGTTTGCGTGCACTGTTCGTATGTGAAGAACTCTGTGTATTTACGTGTTACGGTAGAAAGTTCGTTAACCGTTAACAATTACAGTTCGTTAGTAAACGTGTCCCTCGGTACTCTCTCAGTCAATGAATGTCTCGGTCAAATACAGTTATCTCAGTAAACACATTTTCGGTCAGTTACGGTTTTCTCAGAAAACGAGTTTTCCTGCGAGCCTCATTATCTCTTGAGGTGTTTGCTTGAAGCTGTATATCAAGGAAGAGGTGTTATGCCTAATGCCACTTTTGGAAAACTCTGTGATGAATGCTTCAAGAAGTTGGTCTATACTTTTGTACTGATCTTGGTGAAGTGGTTGAAACCAAGTCAATGCAGTGTTCTTGAGTGTTAGGCCAAAAGCATTGTATTGAGTGAACAAGTCTTCCAATTGTTCGGCTCTCAAAACTTGCCTAAACTCTGCTACATGGTCGTATGTGTCTCCTATGCCATCGAAGCAATTCTTCATGGACTTAACCCATTGTGTAGGCCGCAAGGTTCTAGCATGTTCTCTAGGCATTGGTAAAGGGAATTCGTCTGCATTTCTTAGATTCCTTGGGTCCCTCGGTCTTTCCCTCTCCACTCTATTAGTCTCTCTCCTCGTTCTCTCGCTTCCAAGTGGATTAGCAAAACTCACCTCGGGTCTATCTCTACTCCTCTCTCTTTGTGTTCCATGAGCCTGAGATGTTCCTGCTCCTGGGTGACCATAAGACAGAGTGGATCGAGGTTGGGGAAAAACAAAGTCACCCTTCCAAGTGTATGCGTGTCTTCCATGCTCTGAGACCACAAAGATCCTCTCCGAAGTATCATCTAAGTAGGTCACTTTGCCTGGGGTATCAGGATCTTTGAATTCATAGATGGTGAGTGCTCCCACTTTGTTGGGCTTTTCAGGCTTATATCTCCAAAAAGCCTCATCCGTCTCTCGGTTCAAGAGCAAATCTATGCTCCTATTATCCTGGGGAATCAACTCTGGAGTGATTATTCTCAAAAAAACCGACTTGCCACGAGGGGTTTTTGGTTCTTTTCCTAAGTTCCCTTGCTCTATGTCACCTATTTTGACCTCTGAGATTATGTTGCCAAATTCATATGCTCTTTCTGGTTGACTAGTGACCACTTATATTGTTCCTTCTTTGTCTATGTAGGAGCCATTTTCGAACTTGACGACAGGGTGTTCTAATCCAATGGGCTGATCCGGGTTTTTAATTAAGACAACAGATCTTCGTAGACCATCTTCATAGATGCGTGCACCTAAGCGGTTGGTCCTAATGTACTCCAATTGAGTTTTGTAGGGCCCTTCAGGTCTTTCTAGGTATGCCACTCCTGAGCTACCTTCAGGTCTTTCCATGTTATAAGACATCTCAGAGTCACTAGTTTCTGAGTCTAAGGCGTAGGGGTAATCACTCAACTACTGGGCCCACGATCTGGCTGTATGGTTGATGCTAGCCTCGGATGATCTAATACTCTGAGGGTCTCTCCCTAAGTGTCTTCCTGATCTAAGGTTCATATGCCCTTTGTACATTGTTGATTCTTTGATACCAATCACTTGTTCCTTTTAAGTCCCTTTGTATGTGTTTTCTTGTCTTTAATTAAGCATCGTCAGGAGTACTTGTGTGTTGCACTTGATGTTCTTCTTCTAATTAGCTTAATTTCTTTTCCTTTAGGTTGTCCCTTGACTACACTTGAACCTATTCTTGGACTTGAGAAGTTAGAGGCTCTTAGAACTTGAGTCTTCCTATCGTACCCCTAGTCAATCAGGACTACTACTCGCACTTAGCCTAAGCTAAGAATGGACTGAGGGGGTTAAGAGATGTTCCAACCTCAGGTCGCTCCTCCCCGCTATGCTTGTCTGCCGAGGAAGCGCGTTCCCAAGCTTGCACACAATGGCACTTTCTTTGCTGTCTCCAAAAGCTCTTAATGATCCTGTAAAAATTCCAAGTTTAGCTCCACTTTTCACCCTCAATTGACAGACAATTTAGTTTAGACACTTTTAATGACCCCTTTTTCCCCCTTTTTTATTGCCAAAAAATTTCCTCTAGAGCTCCCTTGGTGTACCTACCCCTTAGAGGGTCAACTTCAAAATACCCTATCTGAACATCAATGCATTATTCTTACAAAAAATAGTTGAGCTCATGTAGTATTCACCACGAGCTTTCTGACAAGCCCTAGAGCTCAAAAAACAGATTTCATATGAAAAAGTTATGACAGTTCAGGGTTTAGGGGGTTAAAATAGACAATCAGGACCTTTCAAGAGTTTAGTGCATTTTTCTAAGGCCTTTGTAGGTGTATGAGTAATTGAGTATGCAAATATGCCCAAGATTTAGCCTAAATTTTAAAAAAATTACCCCTTTATTTTTCGCCAAAAATGTCTGTCTATCGCGATAGACACGAGCTGTTGTGTGGGGCTGTCTGTTGCGATAGACGGGGTCTATCGTGGGGTCTTATCTGTCGTGAGACGGGTGTTTGCCGTGATAGACTCTGTCTGTCATCTGTCGTGAGCCCTGTCTATCGCGATAGACGGTGTCTGTCGTGATAGACGAGGTCTATCGTCTGTCGTGGTTTGGTCTGTCGCAATAGACAGTGTCTATCGCGATAGATGGGGTCTGTCGCGGGGCCCTATCTGTCGCGATAGATGGTGTCTGTCGTGATAGACTGAGTCTATCGTCTGTCATGCTTTTTGGTCTGTCGCGATAGATGGGGTCTATCGTGGTTCTCGGTCTATCGCGATAGACGGGTGTCTGTCGTGATAGACGGGTGTCTGTCACGATAGATGGGGTCTATCATCTGTCGTGGGCTTGTCTGTCGTGATAGACGGTGTCTGTCGTGATAGATGGGGTCTATCGTGGCTCTCGGTCTGTCGTGATAGACGGGTGTCTGTCGCGATAGACGGCCTCTGTCGTGGGGTGCTGTCTGTCGCGATAGACTATGTCTGTCATGATAGATGGTGTTTGTCATGATAGACTAAAAAAATGCAAATTTTTTTAGACTTTTTTAGTGATTTGGAGTGCTCTCATGGTGTAGGTTATCGTGCCAAACATGCATTCAAAAAAATATTAAGTTTTTCTATCTGTCGCGATAGACAGAGGTCGTCGTCTCGGGACCTGTGCAGAGTTCTGTCGTACCTAAACAAGCTACTGGAAATGGTGGTACAACTAGATCCTGCAACAAAAGCTCAAAAAACACACAAAAACTAATAGCATGCAAGCTCTCTCTCGCTCTCTCTCACAAGTGAAATGAGGGAAATGAGGTGGGTAGGGGAATATGACCAAAAAACTGAAATTTTGGTGAAGATGGAGATGGAGGTGGGAGATGGTGAGGATGATGATGGTGATGATGGTGATGCAAAAACAAGAAAAATTGAAGAAAAATAAGGAAAAGAAAGGATATTACCTATGACTCCGATGTCTCAACTCTACATCTTACCATCACATGCTCGTCCTCGAAGCTCTCTCCCCGGCAATGGCGCCAAATTTGGTGTCACTCTAGCACAATGGCAAGTACCAACGTGAAGAGATCCACCTCATAATTGTCAATCTGTGGAGACGTGAGGACTAGTATGAAGACTATGAGCAAGTGATGGCACAAGTGTGTGAGTGAGAATCACACAACATGCACACACATACACACATACACACACACGCGCACACAAGGCAAGAACAAGGAGAGGAACAATGGAGTTCTTTGCATTAGTCAAAAATTCTCTTACATAAGATAAAAAAACAATCTAACCTAAAAAATGAGCTCTCTAGCTCTTTTTATAGTTTTTTGACTAGTTTTGGACTTGTCGAGACCTAGTGTCCGGCCTAGTTTTATAATCCATCCAACAAAGGATTTATGGTCAATAGAGATGTTGTGTTTGATGAGAATGACCCTTGGTTTGAAAGTGAATGCAGGAAGGTCAAGTTACCATATTCCTTGGAAGAATAATTTCCAAGCCTCACCAAAGAGGAGACAAGCACAATTGAAGGCATAAAATTAGTGGCTGCATCTAGGAATTGGAATATGTATCAACTAGATGTGAAGAATGCTTTTCTAAATGGCTAGATTTCAGAGGAGGTTTACATGGCTCAACCTCTTGGTTTTGAAGACCCTAGCAAGGTAAATTATGTGTGCAATGCCCAAAAATTTTGCAATGATCCAATGAGGGTCTCCTACCATTCCATGCCTCATAGGGTGTCATTCCATCCAAGGATTTGGATGGGAGCCTATTAATCAAGTATGTGGCTATGGAAACAACCTTTGCCCATATGTAATCGGGTAGTTTTTTCTCATTGAACATTGACCTTGCAGCTTCCACTATTAATCTATTCCTCCTCTTTCCTCCAAGTACTTTTTGAAACATGTAACTACTTCATCCTTATGCTTCATGAAGTAAAGAATTGTCCATCTACTGTAATCATCTATAAATAACACATAGTACCTTGAACCTGAGATTGATGGATCTTTGCCAGGACCCCACACATCAGTGTGTACAAGCTCCAAGTAGTCTTCATACATGTTACCCTTTTTGTTGAATGGTTACCTGTGAGCTTTGCCAAATTGGCATGCTCCACATTTGTATATCATGTGTTGCCTAGACATATTGGGGATGCCAAGCACACTCTGATCCCTACATATTCGCTTTAGTGTTCTTTCTCCTATATGGCCTAGCCTTTTGTGCAATATCTCTAGTTCAAATAGAGTTTGATCTTTGTAACTGAAGAGTGCTATTTTTTTGGTGTCGTCAATCTCAAATGTGAAGAGTCTACCAGATTTCTCACCTTTTGCAATCCTCTTGAAGCCTTGTTGAGGGTCTTCCACATATTCCTCCATGCCTTGTGAATCTGACCTATAAGCCTTTCTCAACAATTTGTCCAACACTAATTAGGTTTTTTCTTATGGTTGGTACATATAAAACCTTACTTAAGAGGTTCAAGTTGCCATTAGAAGCTTTGAAATTTTCAATTTTCTTGACAGAGTGTCTAGTGTCATCACCTGTTTGCACTTCATGCTTCCCTTTGGGTTTTTCAATATCAGATAACAATGCTACATTTCCAACCACATGATTGGAATAACCAGAATCAATATAGAAAAGATGCTCATCATCTTTACCTTGCTTGGATTTCATGTTCATGATGAATAGAGAATCCTCTCTATCTTTTGTGTAGTTGTTATAATCTCTTTTTCCTCAGAAACCACCTTGATAATTGTTGTTGTTGTAGCCTTGGTTGTAGTTGTGATTGTAATTGCTTCCTCCATTGTTGAATCTGCCTCTGGATTGTCCATAGCTCCCTCTATGGAGCTACAAATGTTGCAAGGTGGAGTGTTCTAGTATCTCCCCCTACCTTGCTTTCCTCATGTACCCCTTCCTCTAGTACCTCTTCCTCTACCTTTGTAGTTAACTTGAGAGGTATTAGCCTCTTCTTCATTCTTTTTGCTTTACCCTTATCCTTAATTTTATTCTTATCTGTATAAAGGGCAAAAGATTGGTTACCTCTAGAGTTGTCACCATTCTTGTTGAGCTTTGTCTCAAGGGTGAAGAGTTGCCCAAGGTCAGGCATCTGCATATCCATATAAAGGTCCATTGTTGTGGTGAAGGACTCCCACTTATCATGAGCTTTGATGCCATTGATGATCTACCTTACTATGTGTTCTTATTCTATCTCCTCTCCAATGCTTGCAAGCTAGTCAGCCACATCTTTCATCTTGGTTACATAATTAGCCACATTTTTCTTTGGTTGCTTTTTTAGGGTTGTAAACACCATCCATAGCTGGTTTTTCCTAGCTCTTGTATTTGATGAGAAATATGATGATAGTACTTCCCAAGTCTCTTGGGAGGTCTTGCAATTCCTAATGTGAGGCAATGAGAAATCAGATATTGAGTTTAGTAGATAAGACCTCGCAAAAGCATCCTTTGCAGACCATGTAGTCAGCCTTTCTTGCTCTTCCCTTGTGGGTTGATGTTTGCTCTTGAATGTTGGCATCTCTTCATCTCCTGCGATGCATCCATATAGACTTCTCCCTTGAAGGTAGGCTTGCATCCTTACTAACCATGATAGGTAGTTGCTTCTATCCAATTTGTCAATGAATGATGGAAATCCATCTCCTATCTTGCTTGTTGTTGCTCTGATACCACAGTTGGAGGAGATGGTGGATATTCTTAAGAGATGAAGTGGTCTTGCTTAAACCTGCTTCACACCAGCCAAGAACAAGTGTTGGAGAGTGTAGCGGGCCTCTTTATCTTGCTAGTGATCATAAGTAATCACCTATGTTGTTTGGAACATGATTCACTAATCAATGGATCAAAACAAATAGGAAGGAATTTGATCCAAGGTCAGCGACTTGCTATTTTAGTCTCTACACCTGTTCATTATAATGAACAGTGCTCTGAACATGATAGTGATTAGCCTAATTCCTTTTCATGGTTTCTAATTAACTTAGAAAACTACCAATCATGAGTGATTCCAATAAAAAAGATGACTACACGCTGAGTATGATGTTTAGCAAATCATAGGACTTCCTTGATATTTTTGGGATGCATCAGAGTACAGACTAGAGAGTAAAGATATGCTAATATCTCACCATTGAGAGAGCCAATGATAATGAGATTTTGTAGCTATAAAGTAGACAGTATATTGAATCTATGATGCTTTAAATCATGACAAATGATCAATCATACACTGAGAAAAAGCTCTAAGAAGATCAGTGTACTGATGTAATCATGGCAGATAAGTGAAGTAAAGATGTAATGAAAATGTATATATTAGATCACATAAAACTACAATGTCATTGGAAATAATCTATTGCACAATGTGACTGAAGTTATTGAGCTATGAAGTGAGCTCTTAAATCACATAGGATCCCTTTCTATTGCTCTTTAAAAGTCGAGACATCACGCGAGTCTTTTGATTCTCTTTTACAGTTGATTTTGGAGCCAATCTTTTGAATTCAAATTCAAAAGTTCACCTAAAAGTAAATCCTAAACTATAGGATATATTCTCTCATCAATCAACTACCAAATGAATCAAGATTTTATGCTTTCTAGCTCCTCATGGAAGTAAGGTTCTTCTACAAAGGTAAATGTGATTGATTTTACAATGGATTGATCATATAAGGCTCCATGTGAAATATGCTAATCATCCAAGTATGTGGGCTTGGATTCTCTTGCACCAACACATTTCCATGTGTGAGTCCCTCAATGGCATCACCTGTGAGTTCCACTAGTATCATCTCCAAAAACATGTTTCATGGTTATGAAATAATCTAGATTGCCTTTCTCAATCGCTTTCCATATATTTAAATATGCATCCAACATATCCTCTAGGATTTTTTCACTCAATATTTTCTTTTCCCATTCGTATTTGTATATTTGGTAGTTTCTAGTGCCTTTGGGAATCTTGTATATGTGTATTTGCACTTGTTACACAACTCTTAACTCTTGCATAATGCCTCAATGCTAAGGGGAAATTTTCCACTTATAATTGAGGTAGCGTGATGAAAAGTGCAACATATCATAAACGAATTTCATAACTTTAAAGAGACCATGGTGATCTAGGGACCAAGACAAAGTGTGTACTTGAGCCACGAAGACTCAAGGACTTGTGCCAATGAGACTATACCTCAATTGCCACACAAGTGCATATAGTGGGATCTTTATCACACATTTAAATGTCAATCCTAAGGAGCGACTTACCAAGTGTATGAAGACGTGTGCACACGTGATGGAAAATAAAGTGGTTTAGTTAATTACGCATGAGAAAAGACTACTACCTCTCACACCTACTGAAATACTGAAAGTGTTGCCGCAAGCCTCTTTTCAGCAGTTTTGGTATTTTGAGGTTTTCTCCCAGCCCAGAACTCCGAACATAGGCAATAGGGTACTCGTTTCGAAGCTCTCGACGAGACGCATCCAACGGTGGTGGTTTCACTCAATTCTGACCACTCTGCTTCAAGTTATGGCAAAAACAGTGAATTACGGGAGTCACAAACACCCGCGCCACAGCTTCTCCTAGCTTACACACGCACTACAGCAGCTCAAAACAAAGGGGAAGGGGTAGACAACAGTCCTACACATGCATTTCAAGCATCACACACACATACAAGAGCAAAATGAAGATCAAAATCAGCAAGAAAGAGGCAAACTCGAAAATTCAGAAGTGCTCCTTCTTCACAATGACAAAAAGTTCTTTACAAAGAGTCACTTTTGACTTATATACTAGTGCCCTAAGTTTGGTCCTTTCTCACAAGAGACCGGCATTTTATTCACTAAAAGACTAATTTCCTACTATTGTACATGGGTAAATCACTAATCTTCTGTGGGGATGCATCTAGAGGACTCCTCTAGTGCATTTACAACGGAAAATATATACAACAGTGGTTATGATACAAAAGTTGTGTGTCCAGATCGGAAAAATTTTGGGGCCCGTCTTTTTCTCTGCTTTGTGCGCTCTTTAGCTCTGCAACACTCTCCCCCTCTTTGTCTCTGTCGTCCCTTGACAGACTTTGCTTCGCGCACGCGTCCAATGGTCCGTGTTGCCTGATTCTTGATCTTGCATTACGTTTTAGAGGCGCTCTGCTTTTCTCCGCACGCTTCTCTTGGTCAGTGTTGTCTGCAGTTAAACAGACATGCAGATTCGATGGCCTTCTTGATTCAAGCTCTACTACTCGAGAGCCTGTTGCACTTGTCTCGCCTGTTGACTTGGGTTGCCACGCACACCACCAGTGACTAGGAATGTGCTGTTCTTAGTTACCCTCTTAAACTTTTCAGCCTCTACCCCTTTATAACTTTTGGTCCTCTGATTTGTCCTGGTTGCACACATCTGACCCTGTTGTATTGCTTTGAGGCTGTTTACTTCTTTCCACCGTGCATGACCTGGATGATTTCTCTTTTTGCCTGGTGCGTGCCCCTGCGGGGCTCTGTGCAGAGATGGATAATGCACCCCTGCGGGGCTTCCTGCAGAGATGTGTATTTATTGCACTGTCTTAGACTTTGATTTTCTTCTTCTTTTCTTTTTGCTTGATTGTCCCTCTACATGTCCCTCCTCCTGAACTCTGTCATCCTCGACAGGCTTTCTGAGGCGATGTGTGTATGTTTGAATGGCGGTTTGCTCTCGTTGGTTCAGCAGATTTGCGTGACATAACATGAATTCCTTCCATTGCTTTGACTTTACTCCGTCTTCTGGCGCCTGTCTATGATCAGCAAAGAAACTTGTTTCATAGGCCACCAACCTTGCATTCAAATTGGAAGTCATTTTAACAAAAATTTCTGAATCCATTTCAAAGAAGCCTGTAAAGAATGCTTCTTCGAAAGTTTGCATATATGTCGATGGCAAAAACATGAGGCGAGAATAATATGCCATAATGGTGGGTCGGCTCGGAATGGTTGATAAATAAAAAATAAGAGCCTCAGACCCTTGCGTGATGTCGATGAAATTCAAGAATGTATATTTAGCATGCTGGAACACCTTCAACACTGTAATGAGCATGCTGAATATTTTGTTGGTCATCTTGACGGCTAAGTCCGGAACTGTAGCATACCTTGCAATCCAAAATTCCATTGTCTTCACCATATATTCTTCTGTAGGTAAGTAATTATGTGGCGGACTAGGTAGTAACGGATAGTTAAGCCACTGATTATTGATATTGCCTTGACGCTGTCCTTCCCAAAATTGCATCCAAGAGCGTCTGCGGGGTACAGGACAAAAAGATGGATTTACCTGAAGTGTATATGGTGATGCTTCCCACTGTACCCGCAATGTCGGATTCTTCTCCAAAGTTTTTCGCCTCCATATCGGATCCACCTTTTCAAATTCCTCTTGAGTATAATTGAAAGTATCATGCTGGAATTGAAGGTTGTGGTCCGGATCTTTGTTCGTTGCAGACTTTATATACATCCGCGTCTGTTCTTTAAGTAAACCGTATGGTACATTGAATGGCTTCAAAATTTGATCTAATTGTTTGTTTTCTATCTGAGCTTCTTTCATTATCTGGATAATTTGATCTTCAAAATCAGCGGTGAGCTGGGACACCAGTAGTGCCCTTTCTGGTCTGCTCAGTTCTGCAATTTCTCGTTTGTTAGGTTCTAATGGAACCTCCTTTTCCGCCCTTATTGGTGAATGATACGTGGGGGGAGAGAGAGGACGTACCTCAGTCTCCACAGCAGCCTCTGCAGTATGTGGAACTACTGGTGTCCCCTGCTTTCCTTCTAGCTCTATCTGCTCCTGAAGCCGTTTGATGATTTCATCCTTATTCTTAAGTTCTTCTTCAGCCTTTGTAATCTTTTCCTGATGTTTGATTAATTCATGTGCAACTATGTGCATGTGATCTGTGTCTTCTTTGCACTGTTGGAAAAAATCCTTCTCTGCTTTTTTCCATTTCTTGCGTAGAGCTGCAGTGTCATTCATATACCTTTGTTCCCAATCAGTAATGATTTCTTGCTCCTGTTTGAGCTGATCTGCCATCTTGGTTATCTTTGCTTCCATTTCTTTTAGATTCTCGTTTGATTTATCAGGCTCTGCCGGTGGTTGATCACTGAGGAGAGCTATCATGAGCTCCTTGTTCCTGTCCCTTAAGTGGTCTGCTTCCTCCATACTCACCTTGAGCTGAGATTCGAGTACTTTACTACGAGCGTGGATCCTTGTTTTCTCTTTTTCGGTCATGTCAGGTTTTTCGTGAGCTCCAAAACTTGTTCTTTGAGTTTGGCATTTTCCGTTTCTAATATTCTGTATTGTGTTTTGGTCGTTTTTATCTCCTCGTGTTTCTTTCGAACTTGAGCTTCTGCTTTTGATAATTTTTTAGCCAGAATCATACCTTCTTTTTGAAGCTCCTGCTTTGCGAGCATGGCTTGGTCGTAATCTTCATCAGCATCAAGCATCAATTGTTGAGTGTCTAGTGCAGTGCGAATCATATCCTGCACCACAGGCTTGAGCTGAGCTATATCAACATTCAGCCATGTCTTTGGTATGTCTGGGGTTTCTCCTGTTTGTACATCTTGTCCCTTTGCGACGTGGATCGTTTCATTATGTGGTTGTCGGACCTGTAGTTGTACTTGCGGTTCTGCGTCATCTTCCACCACCTTACGAACCTTCGTGGCACTCCCTTGAAATGTGACATCCATTGGGGACGGTTCTGCCACAACCCTTAGTGGGGTGAAGGGTTCTTCGTCTTCTTGTCCTTCTTCCTGAGGCTTATCCTCTGATATCATTAAATGTTCCTCATCATCAGATTTGCCTTCCTTGGTGTGGGTAGTGGAGGCATCTTTTGGTTGAATGTGGTGCTGTTTTTCTTCTCGTGCCTTCTGGTTGGTTGTAATTTGGTCTACCAGTGGTGATTGAGCTTTTTCTTTGTGGCCTGCTTGGTCTTCGCCATAGTCTACTTCATTTAATTCGGCCCACTGGCCATCGTCCTTCGATTCACTTTGAATATCTACATCCAATAATGATGTATTGGGCTTCTCTTGGCCGTCGGATCCAGAACTAGAGTTGTCTAGCCCAATTTCCCGATATCTATGTACCTTGGTGAGTTTGCCTTTTGGTTTTCTCGCTTGTTCGGACTGTTGATAATGATGACCCTGCACTGGCAGATTAATTTGTCCTTCTGTATATTTGTGAGTCTCCTCCAGTGCTTGAGTTAATTCTTCTTCCGTGATCTTTTTAGTCCCTTGAGTGGTGGTTGTAGGAAGTAAATGTACTCTCTTTGTTTTTGGTACTTCCTCTTCTGCTTGTTGGACTTCTCGAGGTCGTTTTGTGCCTCTCATTGTGCCTCTCATTCGGGGTTGCGAGCTTGTTTCTGCTTCTTCTACTTGTTTGCTTCCTTTCTTCTGTTTCGGTACAGTAGCGGATTTGACAAATTGAGCCAACTCCATTGAAGATGGCATCTCCTGTAAGTACTCGCGCATGCCCAATGCGTGGTAAATCATAATTGTTAGCGCAGTAGTTCCGTTGAGGAACTTCTTATTATCCCATTTCTTCTTTGCCTCAAATAATCTTTCTTGCACATAGGGTGTGAGGTTAACCTGATTGCCTATCTGTTTTATGGCATGAGACAATATTTGCACAATGATTTTTTGAGGGGCCGTGTATCTATTCATGCTCGGGAAGCAGAAGTGTTGGTGAATCAATCTGACTTCTTCTTCGATGTCCACCCTATTGATGTCAACGAAAGTTCTTGTTTTTGCTCCACGACTCTCTTCCTTGACCGTGTTGACACCATCCTTTTCCCATCCAAATGCTTCTTTGATTAAGTCGTGGGAAAATTGAATGACCACCCATTCTCCATTCTTATCCATCACGTTGGCTTCTGGTACCAATGGGTCATATAGTGCTGGTCGTAGGGTGTTCATGACTTGTGTACAGCGTTGGAAATCCGGTTTATAGATAGGTAGTTCAAAATACTTATGAATTCCTGCTTTCTTCATGATGTCGATTGTGGATGGCAGCCCATGTAAAACTTTGAAGTCCTGGGACATGATCGGAAAGTGATGCTCTGTGTCCATGATCTTTATGTTGGCCAAGAATAGATATTCCTCAACTGGCTGCTCATCTCTGAACCAATGGCCTTTTGCTTTCGTAAGACATTGGGGAGGAAATTCCTGGACCTCCTCTTGGATTGTAGCTTCAGAGTCTTCAGAAGCCATCTGCACTTACAAGGAAAAGTGCATTAGCTCGAAAGGCCTTTATGAGACCATGCAGTGTATTGATGTGATTATGGTCGCTCGTCACTCCGTTCCCCATTATTGCAAGAGTGGGATTTCTTACCGCCTCTTTATATTTTTTCCTGAAAGAAGACAATCATTAGTATAGCCGAAGCATAGTTTATGTACATAGTATGTCCATTCCTATCAGGTTAAAGCTAAGATCTAGTCTCACTTGGAGATCGTGCACCACTAGGTTGATAATGTACATCCTGTGCCGAATGCTTGGCCCTGTATTGCGGCCCTATCATGCTTACTTGAGGTGCATTAGAAACTACATGAGTGCAATCGGATGCTTTATCCCCTCGATCATCCGCTCCTCGTGGTAGCTTTGGTTTCCAGACCCATTGTGAAAACACAGAGAGAGGTTGCTGGGTTTTCTCGATTCGTGCAGCTGCTCGTGTTCCATTTGCTTTATCCATTGCCCGAGTGAATTTGGCATTGCTCTTCGATTTTCTCTGATGACTTTTATGTGTTGTTGACTTTTGCCTTGTCTGATGTGGTATTTCCTCCTTTGTCCTTACATTCTGTTTAGCTGCTTGTATGACCTTTTTGGGAATCCATATCTGATGTCGCGATCTTTGAGCTTCGAGCAAGGGCTTGGGAATCCATACTTGCACTGATTCTTTTCGTCTATAGTTCCTTGTAGCTGGTTTGGTGATGCCTTTTTCCTTCCTCAGAGTGGGTGTGGACGTTTCTTGACTCTGTATCTGATCCTTGCGTACCCACTTATATTTGGGTGAGTCTTGGTTCGAGTATCTGCTTGTTGGGTTCCAATAGTGCGATCTTTGGATGTTTCGAGCCTGCGTGGGAGAGCACGTCTCCTCAATGATTGACTTTTCCACAATTGCATTGGATAACTTCGACTCTATGGTGGACGTCGCTAGGATTGAAGTTTCAGCTTCGATGCATTTGCTTTCTGAGTGGTGAGCATAGTTGCTACTTTCTTTTGTCGTTGTTTGAACCTCCTCTGATTTCGGCATTAACATGGTTTGGTTACATGGTTTCTCTTCAAGCAAGCTGAAAATCTCCTTATGCCCTATCATAGCCGAAATATAACCTTGAGCTAGATGGATACACGCCTCTGTCTCAATGATCCAGTCGTGTCCTAGAATGAGGTCTTCTATTAGATCTTCATCCTCACACACTAGGACTCTTTGTTCCATGGAGGAATTTCTTAGGTGGAGGGATACATTCGTGGTTCCAATAGATTCTATGGTATAACTTCCAATTCCTATTAATTGGGCTTTCGTGGGATTCACTTCTAATTGTAGCTCGTCTGCTATTCTCTTTCGCATGCAGCTAAGGCCTGCTCCTGAGTCTATCAATGCATCTATCAATTTATACTCTGTCTTGCCAATCCCTAGGTTTAGGTAAGGTTGCGTTTTACACATACCCGTTGAATCATGATTTTTGACCTGATAGTTTGCCATA
This sequence comes from Ceratopteris richardii, assembly GCA_020310875.1. NCBI lineage: Eukaryota > Viridiplantae > Streptophyta > Polypodiopsida > Polypodiales > Pteridaceae > Ceratopteris > Ceratopteris richardii. The sequence goes on from CM035414.1 coordinate 138,346,870, forward strand.
GGGATGGGCTCTTCTCCTTGGAGATAACGTTCATCTCTTTGCCTGATCCACTCTTTCCGTTTCGTAATGCGTTCTAGTGCTTCCTGTCGGGCTTCCTCTCGAATTCGTTCTTCTTCCTTTTTCCTATTTTGAGCTCCTAACAGTCGCGCTAGCATTTGATCAGTCAAGGGCTCCATGAATCGTCTTACTCTGCATCCACTGATGTAGTTGGGAAGAATGTCTCCGTCTAGTGTGGCGAGATTGACTGCACCACTAGTAGAGATTCGATTTATGATCAAGGGTCCATATCCGCGTTTTTGTAGCTTCTTTGCATGTTGTTTTAGGGTGTATACTAGGACTAAGTCGCCTTCTTTAAGTCCCTTGTCCTTTATATGTGCATCATAATATGCCTTCTGTCTCCGTTTAGCAGCATAAATGCCTGCTACAGCTTGCAATCTAGTCTCGTGCAACTTTTCAATTTGATCTAGTTGCTGGGACAATTCATGACCGTTCCACTCATATTGCTGGGCCACTTTCAATGTAGGTACCAAGAAGTCAATTGGCAAAATTGCATTTTGCCCATACACTAGATTGAAAGGTGTGGTTCCAATGGCCGTTTTATATGCAACTCAGAATGCCCAAATTGCATGATGCAATTGTTTGTCCCAATCTGACCTTCCATTATTGACAATCTTTGTCAATACCGTACATAGTACCTTGTTGGAACTTTCAGCTTGCCCATTAGCTTGAGGATGGTATGGGGCTGATTTTTTATGAATCACTAAAAAGTCATTCATTAGCGACTCAATGACTTCGTTTAGGAAATGCGTTCCTCGATCACTCACAATCTCGATCGGTAATCCAAAGCGTGTGAAAATGTGCTCAAAGAGAAATTTTGCTGTAGTTTGAGCATCATTCTTTCTAATGGCTTTTGCTTCTACCCACTTGGTTAAGTAGTCGGTGGCTACTATGATGTACTCCGCATGTGATCCTTTCGCCGGTGGATTGATAGGTCCTATGAAATCAATACCCCACTTGGTAAATGCTCTTGCACAAACCATGGGTCTTAAAGGCATGTCATCTCTTCGAATGGGATATTTCGCTCTCTGGCATGTTTCGCAACTTCTCACATATGTCTCCGCATCCATATGTAGAGTTGGCCACCACAAGCCTGCAAAGAGAATCATCTTGATAGTTCTGTCTACTGAAAAATGTCCTCCCGCAGCTCCTACGTGTGCCATTTCTAATATGGGAAGATATTCTCCTTCATGCACACACAATCTGAGTTGATTGTCTTTTCCTCTTCTAAACAATTGTTTTCCCATTATCACATAATCCTTGCTCATTTCTTCTAGGGCTCGCTTTCTTGCTAAGCTAGTTCCGATTTCGTGCTCTTTCGTTTTGAGGAATTGTACTAATGTCTTACTCCAATTAGGCGCTATGGTCGAAAAAGGTAAAGACATGTGATCCTCTGGGATAGTCTCTTTGCATTCTCCACAATTAATTACATAGTCGTGAACATCTTTTGGCATGTCAGGCCAATAGACGCCTAACCTTTTTAATTCTCGAATTGTTCCATGCATCCCTTGATGGGTTCTCCACTTGTTTACGTGTGCCTGCTGAATTAGTTGCTTCTGTTCGTCCTCCTCGACACATCTTAATAAGACACCGTTAGGTTCCTTATAATACATGCTTCCAGCAACAATGTGTAAATTTCTTGTTTGAAGAATCTCTTTTTTGCTATCCTTATTTATTGGGTGTTGAGGGCCATGGGTGAGTATAGGAATTAGTCGTTCCGCCCACTTCGGACATACTTCAAGATTAAACAAATACGTGTCTGGTAAATCATCCGGTACTCCGCTAGGTGGTTCTCCATGCGTTAGCCTTGAAAGGTGATCTGCTCTTACATGTGTGTTTCCTTTTTTGACTACTACCTCAAAGTCGAACTCCATTAATAGTAAGAACCATCGTACCAATCTTCCCGTGTTGCAAGGCTTATTGACTAAATACAACAAAGCCTGATGGTCTATGAAGAACTTGAATTTGTTGGCTAAGAGGTAGTGTCTAAACTTCTTCACTGCATAAACCATTCCTAAGCCTTCCCTTTCAGTAGTCGTATAATTTCTTTCTGCTTGGTTTAATTGTCTACTCGCATAAGCGATTGGATGGTCAAGCTTCCCTTCGTCAGCCGGTTGAGCTAGGATACATCCAATGGCATAACTCAAAGCATCGACATGAATATGAAAAGGCTTGCTCTAGTTGGGAGAATTGGGGCTGTACTCAGCCGCTTCTTAAGCTCGTTGAAGGCCTTCTCACACTCGTCTGTCCAAGTGAACTGAGTCAATAGACCATATAAAGGCTTAGCTATTATGGCATACATGTGAATAAACCTACGGTAGTATCCACAGTGTCCCATAAAGGCTTGTACTTCCTTTGCATTCTTGGGTCTTGGTAGCTCTAAGATGACTTTAATCTTTTCCTCGTCCGTGGATATTCCATTCTTTGAAACGATGTGTCCTAGGATTTTTCCTTGTCGCACCATGAAGACACATTTCTCAGGGTTCAAACAAACTCTGTACTGTCTACATTTATTGAATATTTTTCTCAGTTCCGGTATATGGTCTGGTTGTTGATTTGAGTATGTACAAAGGTAGTCTACGTATACTTCCATACTTTTTCTCAGAAATTCTTTGAATACATGACACATCAGTCGTTGGAAGGTGGCTGGCGCATTAGTGAGCCCAAAAGGCATTACTCTAAATGCATAGACTCCCCATTCATTCGCGAATGCGGTTTTATGCTGGTCCTCAGTTGCAATAGCTACTTGGTTGTAACCAGAGAATCCATCCAAGAAGCTATAGACCTCCTTGCCGGCAACTCTTTCCGAAAGATGGTCTGTGATTGGTAATGGGAAACTATCACGTATAGTTGCTGCATTTACCTTTTTCAAGTTGATACACACCCTTAGTTTTCCGTTTTTCTTAGGCACTACTACTAGTGGCGATACCCATTCTGTGTGTTCAATCTCATAAATGAAGCCTGCCGCTAGTAGTTTGTCAATTTCTTCCTTTATTTTTGCTGCGTAAACTTCGTTATACGTATAAGGGCGTTGTTTAGAGGGTTTTGCATCTGCTGTCATAGGGATTCGATGAGCGCATATGCTGGGTTCTACACCCTTAAGGTCTTTGTACGTCCAGGCAAACACGTCTCGATATTCTCGGATGAGTCGTATGAGATCTTCTTCTTCCTCTTCCGATACATCTTTCCCAATATAGGTGCACCTCTCTTCTCCGTCTTCTATCGTTACAACAATTTTCTTGGTTTGTTCCTTGTTGTCATAGGCTTCTCCATCCCGGGCCTCTCGTTTAGGCATTTGAGTGGCTATTTTCCTTTCTTCCACTTCGTATCTTTTAAAATGTTCTGGAACTTCGAAACAGTCTGGTTCTGGTTCCACTTTACTCGTGTCCTCTCTATGCTCATGTATCATTGGGATGGTTTCGATTGTTAAGACTTTTGTTGGTCTTTCTTTTGATTCTTTTTGCATAGTTTTTAAATATTTTTCCTCAGAATCAAACTCTGGTTCCATTTCTATGCTTTCGTACTCTTCTTTCCACTCTTTCTCCTCAATTTCCCCTTCTTCTACTTCTTGGAGGACAACCATGTAGAGGTTCACGTCATATCCTTCCTCGTCTATACAATCGTTCATCGTCAATACTTCCTCATTCACACACACATCTAATGTGGCTAGAATTTCCATCCAACCATGTGGTTCAAAGAGTTCACCTGAAAAAATTTGAGGCATGTAATCGGGGTCTTCTATCGATCGATAGTTAGGGTGTCCTATTGGCCACATTTGTTTTTTACACTCCTCCTTCTTTGCTTCTTTGCACATCCACAACTGGGCATCCTCGTGCATCCAAGATTGATCGCTTGATCCAGCACTGTGAATGGATAGGTCATCTTCTTCCTTGTGGACTGGATTCCATTGTAATGGAGGGACATCCCGATAAGCGAATGTGTGCAAATTTATCTTGGTGGTGTTCCCTTGATGTTGGAGATATAATGAATCTCTGCCCCAATCCTGTACTACCCGCAATTGTCTCATGAAGGGTCGTCCTAATATCATCTCATAGTTGTTCGCTTTCTCGAATTTGCATATGGCTAGTGTGTGTTCAAATTCCACTCCACATGTTGTTAACTTAATTCCTTCCAATATTCCTAGGGGTCTCTCCACATGACCGTCTGCTAATTGGAGTTTCATACGAGTGGGTCGTAAGGCTGGTCTTCCCCACTTTTCCCAAATCTCCTTTGTTGCAATTCCTACTCCTGCTCCTGTGTCTAAGATAGCTTTGGTCATGTACCCATTGTAGATGACAGGTAAACAGGTATTCCCTTCATCCCCTTCACTGAACTCTCCTACTTTATCAACTGGAACTTGTATTATGGACTTATTTTCCATTTCCTCTTCTTTTGATCCTCCATTCTTTGGTCGTGTTTTTAATTGGTCTGCCAATTGCTTCCATAACTGGGGTTTAAGTCGAAGCAATTCTTCCACCGTCAATTGGCATTGCACTTTAGTTTTCTTTAGTTCCGTTAGGTTATGCGAACTCTCTTTTCCCTTTCCTTTTCCTTTTCCATGCACCGTGGGTGCTCGTATTATCACTGACTTTCTTTCGTACTCTCCCATATAGTTAGGCAATGTTGAAATGCTTATGGTCTCCTCTCTACCTCTGTCGAGTCTTGAGACCTCCTCGTAGACTTCCTCGAGGTTAGGATGGGGTTGACAGTCTTCCACATCTATTTCATCAAATGGTGGTGGATCGACACCATTCTTCTTCCATTGTTCTTCTCTGATTCTATCCCACAAGTCCTTGGGCCAATCTGCTTCTAAGTCTGGTATGGCTGATACAGGATCATCTTGTGCTGTCTCTTGTTCACCTTGGGAATCTTCTTTTCTAAGTCCTTTATCCTTGGGTTTGATGCATTCTTCATAAGGTTCCTGTGCAATCCTTGTCTCTGGTAGGGTTGGGATAGTCTTTTCTAGGGTTGTTTGTGCTACTTCTATGAGTTTTCTGCATATGGCTAGTCTTTCCTTTTCTAATTCCCCTTTAGGGTAGATTTTTTCATGTTGCTCTATGTTGGGTCCCATTTTGATTCTAGCTTGGTATGCTTTTAACCACATGTCCAAGTCGTCTGGCTTTGGGTCTGCTAGAATTGATCCGGGCTTCTCCCTATTTGAGCTAGGTTCGGTTAGCTCAGGAGTCTCCTTAGACTTCTCTTGTTCTTTGTGTTTACTTGATTTTTCGATTTGCTTTTTACTGTTTGTACTCTTGTTCTTTGCCCATTTATCCTTGAGTTTCTCTCGTCTTTCTTTCCATTTCTGAGCTTTTGTGTTGCGGGACTTTTCACATGGGTCCTCAGAATCTTCCACTATCTGAGTTGAAGGGCTTATTTTCGTGTTGTTTTTTTGTTCCTCTTCCGATTGCTGTTCTCTTTGTTGTTTTGTTTGGGCTCTAGTGATGGCTTTTAGTGGCACTGTGTACTCCTTATCACTTCCCGATTCTTCTATGACCTCTATTACATTGATTGGTGCAGAGCCTTGGTTTTTTACCGGATTCTTAGGGCAATCCCTAAAAAGATGTTCCTTTCCGCAATCACTGCAATATCCTTCCCATATTCTAGGTGGTGGAGGGTTGTATGGTCGAGGGCACTCTCTAATGAAATGGTCTCCTCCACATCTATAGCATGGTCCTCTCTGTACTGGTGGTCTACTGGGTGGTCTCATGGGTTGTTGTGCCTTAGGAGCTGTATACATTAGAGTGGAAGTCTCTGCTCCATAAGTCTGATCATAGCCTTCATACCCATAGTATGTAGTCTCATATGCCGGTTCGTATTCCATCATGTAGGCTTCATACGGATAGTACTCACTTGGTAGGGTTTCGTATCCAAAGTTTGTTGATTCTATCTGGGTCATTGTCATGGCTGGTACTATTGCTCTTTCTAGATTTTCTTCTGGTTGCGCATACTTCACTGATACTACTTGTTGAGGTTGCGACGGTTGGGGTCCTAGCACTGGTTGTGGTGGTGGGTATGGTATCTGTTCAATTGGTCTAGGTACTCCCGTCTGTGTTGGATAAGGGTTGTATTTTGGGATCTCTCTGTTCGGGTCTCTAGGTGGATATCCATACGGTCGATACTGAGGTGGTTGGAAAGGGCGTGTTTGCTTATTAAAAGGACAGTTCTCAGTAGTGTGATTAGTGTATTTCTGTTCTATGTGACAGTACCAAGAAGTCCCTTGTTGTTGCTGCCTGTTGTATGGATAAGCTGGTTGTGCACTGCCCCCTCATCGAACACACAGGTGAGTGAGGTGATCTCCTCCACATAAGCTACATCTCCGTAGCATAGGCAATCTTTGAGCTGGGTGTTGATAAGCTCTTTGCCCCTGAGCCCCTAATTTCTTGGCTAATAGCTCTGCTAATTCTTCCACATGATTGGAGTTGAAAGAAATGGTACTCCTTGAATCGTCCGATTTAGCGTGGCTGGACTTGTTGTTGAGGTCCTCGGCCAAGTTATCTTCCAAATCAATACACTCCTGAAGACACTCACTCAAAGTTTGTAGTCTTTTCACGTACACTAGCGTTCTCAAGGTTCCGTTAGTGAGACCATCTAGAAATAGTGAAATCATTTTTTGTTGAGTCGGTCTCTCTGTCACTGGGCATCTATCCACGTACTGGTTGAACCTTCTGGCAGCTGTCTTCACCGTTTCATTAGGATTTTGTTTGAAGCTGTGAATTAACGAAGATGAATTGTGTTTGATTCCTCTCTTAGTGAATTCTCCTATAAATTCTTGAAAAAATTGTTCCATGTTTCCAAATTGATTGGGATCTAAGGGTTGGAACCAAGTCAGAGCTGTTCCTATGAGGGTGAGTCCAAACGCCTCATACTGTACAAAGAAGTCGTCCACTTGTTCCGCTCTTAGGACTTGTTTGAATTCAGCAATATGATCATATGGTTCTCCTGATCCATCATAAGGGTTTCGTACACACTTTGCCACTTGAATAGGCCTCAGCCTTCTAATCGGTTCAGGTGGTCTGGGCATCACAGGAAGAATAGGGACAGCTGGTCGTATTGGTGGCATTCCAGGTTGTCTTCCTATCGGTGGTTGTGGTCTTACCGGTGGTCTGTACTGGTTTCCTATCCCTGGTTGGGTCTGATACTGTGCTTGTACTCCTGGCGTGGCAAATTGTACGTGAGCATGATTAGGCACGCTCCTATGGCTGGTCTGGCCTGATGCAGTATTTTTTGTTTCTTCTTGATTTCCAAATGGATTTTGTGAGGTTGTTGCCTGCTCCCTCTGAGGAAACACAGGTGTACCCATATATCTTAATTGAGACCTGTCTAAGACACTCACAGGCCAATACCTCCTTTGATCTTTGTCCAGGTATGTGAGTCTAGTCTCATCATCCGGGTCTTTCAGCTCATAGAATGTCATGGGGTTTTCTTCTCTCCCTGGAACAGGTGAATCGGTTTGCAACAATAAGTTTGATCCGTGAATCATGTAGACTTCTAACAAATAGTCGTCTTGAGGTACAAGTCACCTCTCAAGACACGTGACACTCGGGATCTGCCTCTAGGGGTGGTCACAAACTCTTCTGGTTGTGTCCTTCCTAGGTTTTCAGGGTCTAAGAGTTCCCCTCTTTCATTGATCCTTTCCGGGAATTCGGTTACAATGTAGATGTGGCCAACTTTGTCAGCATATGCACCTCCTTCGTATTTGACAGCTGGTCGGGGTACAATTGTGGCATTCTGGGAAGTTACCATCCTGGCCACAGACCTATTTAAGCCATTCAGGTAGATTGGAATCTCCTGGTGGTTTCACTCAATTCTGACCACTCTGCTTCAAGTTATGGCAAAAACAGTGAATTACGGGAGTCACAAACACCCGCGCCACAGCTTCTCCTAGCTTACACACGCACTACAGCAGCTCAAAACAAAGGGGAAGGGGTAGACAACAGTCCTACACATGCATTTCAAGCATCACACACACATACAAGAGCAAAATGAAGATCAAAATCAGCAAGAAAGAGGCAAACTCGAAAATTCAGAAGTGCTCCTTCTTCACAATGACAAAAAGTTCTTTACAAAGAGTCACTTTTGACTTATATACTAGTGCCCTAAGTTTGGTCCTTTCTCACAAGAGACCGGCACTTTATTCACTAAAAGACTAATTTCCTACTATTGTACATGGGTAAATCACTAATCTTCTGTGGGGATGCATCTAGAGGACTCCTCTAGTGCATTTACAACGGAAAATATATACAACAGTGGTTATGATACAAAAGTTGTGTGTCCAGATTGGAAAAATTTTGGGGCCCGTCTTTTTCTCTGCTTTGTGCGCTCTTTAGCTCTGCAACACAAAGGTTATTTCAAAGTATTCAAGACAAAAAGGCCACTAGATGATCTCAGAGAAGCTTCTTTGACTACCCACTTTCCTCTATTTGTTTTGGTTTTATGATGTATATATTAATGCATATGCATGCATATGAATATTAAAAGTATAAATTTTCAAATTCTTTTTGCTTAAGCATCCTTGATTAAAAGGAACAAAGTGCATGCATATTGTTGATGCATCATGATAAGGATATTTATGGTATGATAAAGTTTAAAGAACTAAGGAAATTTCAAGGGTAACATACAAATTTAACAACATTAGGATTAGTAATTAGATAAGATGTGCTAAGTTTGGAATATGCATAGAGGATCAATCTCTTGTTGTTTTTTCATGAGGATAGGGGCCAAGCACCAATTAGGAATATTGATACTTATGGATTATGTGAGTCTCAAGAAGGAATGTTTGCACATTCATATGAAAAACTAAGGGGAACAGAAAGGACTAGATTTTGCACTGCAATTCCATTGAACTCTCTTCCAAAGAACTAATTTAAAATCGCATGGATGATAGCCAATAATTTCTTGGCTAGTAGGATGTACAAAATTCAATTTACTACCTATCATTTTTTTCATATGTGAACTAGGAGGATGGATTTGCATAGGTTGCAAGGATAGTTGTGGGTTGAAGCTATTACTTGTGAGTACACTATATCAAGAGAAAGGAGATAAGGAAGAGAGCTCTCACACACTCTGTTAGTGGTGCTTGAGGAAGAGGAAGCAAACATAGATGTCACAAAAGAATGTAAAGATGGATGAGCAAGGATATGGGAGGCCAAGTGAAGCCAAGTATTAATTTTTTTCAAAGCTTTGGAGCTTTAAAGATTACAAATATCATTTAAAATTTCAACAAGGATTTTTATCACTAACCTTGTAATATAAATCCCTAGTTTTGTAAATTTGTGATCTATTTTATGCAAGTCGAGGAGTCCTCAAGCTTGAGGAGCTTAGGTAGAATTCATATTCCAAACTTGATAATTTTTAGATTTTTTTAGATGCCTCAAAAGTAGTTTAGGAACTAATTCTTTACTATGTTGAACACTAGGTTTGAAACTAGACAAAGCTTCTAGAAAACTATTGAAAGAGCTAGAGAGCTCATTTTTGAGGGTGCATCTTTTGAGGTGTGATCATTGTAAGAATGTTTTTTGTATTGTGAGCTCTTTAATAGACGTAATCTTCCTTCCATTGTCTCTTCTATTGTCTCTATGTTGTGTATATGTGTGTGTGCACTTCTCACCTTCACCTTCACACACATCACTCATTCAGAATCATCATATTATCCTTACATCTCCATGGATTGAAAATTAAGGAGGTGGGGCTCCTCCATGTTGTACTCATCCTTGTGTAGAGTGACACCAAATTTGGCACCATTCTCAAGAAGTCTACTCAAAGATGAATGTATGATGGTAAGAGTGTTGAAAGATGGATGTTGGAAGGTAATTTGGTAGATTTTGCTAGTTTTTGCACTAATTTTCATGCTTTTGCTTTATTATCATATTTGCTACCTTCCTACTCCATAGCCACACCACTTTCTTCATAAAATTTTTTTGTTTTTTCCCATATTACCCACTTCCCCTCCACATTCCCTCACTTGTGTGCTTACGAGAGAGAGAGAGAGAGAGAGAGAGAGAGAGAGAGAGAGAGAGAGAGAGAGAGAGAGAGAGAGAGAGAGAGAGAGAGAGAGAGAGAGAGAGAGAGAGAGAGAGAGAGAGAGAGAGAGAGAGAGAGAGAGAGAGAGAGAGAGAGAGAGAGAGAGAGAGTATTGTTGTGTTTTTGCATTTTCTTGTTGGTTTCTTGTATATCTAGGTCTTTCATCATCTCTTGCACATTGTAGAGGTATGATAGAGCATTTTTTGAATTTTGTGCTTCCCACCTTGGTCTATCACAAAATACTAAGAAAGTCATATTTTTAACTGTATACATATGCCATTGCATTAGGATCCCTAGCGCCATCCTAACACACTAGATGTTTCAAGAAAACTATGAGCTTTTGGTTTTTTTGAGACAAACCAAAAATGCATGATAGGTTATAGACACTCTTTGTTGTTATAGATCGATCTATTGCAATAGACCACCCAGTTTATCATGACTCACGATCAAGTGAACAAAATGAAAAGTATTCCTGATGATTGTGCACCAAGATAAGAAATAACAAAAGAAAATAAATAAGTAAATTGATAAGTGAACCCATAATAACAATAAAATTTTAAAAGTGTAAACAAAGGATGTTGGGCTGAATCATGAACCTTAGATCAGACAAGTACCTTGGCAAGGTGGATCGACAAAGCCTAAGATCTTCTAAAGCTAGTATCAACCACACCGCCAAATCTTGTTCTAAGCAATTAGGAAATCCCTAGTCAAGTGATATTGAGGAGACCAATGAATCAGAGAGTTCATATAGTATGGAGAGATCAACTCATAGCAATAGGGCTACACACTTAGAGACACCGAAAGGACCCTACAAGACTCAGTTGGAGTACATCCAAACTAATCAATTAGGTGCTCACATCTATGAGGATGGTTTGAGAAGTTTAGTAATACAATTGACTTTAGGAATGGCCTTCCAAAGTTTGAAATTTGAGATTCAAAAGAGGAAGATCAAATCGATATTCCCTCCACTCCTTGCAAGAAGTCAGTGCTTATGAGAATCATAGCTACCACAAAGATACCCCAAGACAATACTTCCATGAAGTTGTATGTTAACAAAGCTATTAAAGAAGCCTTTTGGAGATTCCAATCTGACAAGCCTCATACTAAACAAGAGCTCTTCTTCTATGAGTTCAAGGACCTAGATGTTGAAGGGAAACCAACTTACATGAGTCCTACTTAGCATCAAATGTACTTAGTCTCTAACTACAGCAAGTAGACTAATTTCTAGCAAGGCCAAAAGGCTTCCCCCTTACACAAGTCATCAGCTAGTGCAAGATAAGCTAACTCTTTAGGAGCCACTAGAGAGAAGGAAGGAAACCCTCGAAGTATGCTTTGTGCACAACCTAGGAAGAGGCAGGTCGGAGCAAGGCACAAGCAGATTAGAAAGACAAAGGACAATAGAACATAGGTCACATACAGATGAGTATGATTTTCCTCTACCTAGACTGAGAGAACACTTGAGAACGTTGAGGCCCTCGTAGGTGGTTAAGACCATGAAGAATTATTTTGATGGCATGGGAGATCCCTATGATCACATATTTGAATGTAAGAACATGTAGAGAAAAAATAAGTCAAGAATTTGTTCATCAAATCGATGCTTTTTGTCTAACCTTGAAGAATGCGGCCCTTGCTTGGTTTCAATCCTTGCAATGAGTTCATTTTAGAGACGTCAAACAACTATTAGAGGCTTTCATAGCAGATTTCTCTAAGGGTGGAATCAAGCAGAATTCACTATCGTTGATCCATAGTTTCAAACAGATGCCCCAAGAGATAGTAAGGCTAGCAAGATGTAGATTCACAAAACACATAGAGAGATGTCTAGTCCCAGAGCTACCTATGCAAGCCAAGCATGTATCATTGTTCTTAGATGGTCTCTTTGAGTGGAAAATTGAGATCTTATGTGCACTTGAAAGAGCTATATACCTTACATCAATGTGTAAGAATGTTCATAGACATAGAAGACAACTTGGAAGAGGAGTCAGAAATGTCCAAACTCTATGAAGGATCATATTTCTTGGCTAGTATTACATCCAAAGCTTCATCCTCAGTGGAGGAACTAGCTGAGTTAGTAGCACAAAAGCTAAGATGAAACAGCCATAAATGTTGTTACACTTGTGGTGGTGATCACATGTCTAATGCTTGCCCAGTGCAAAACCAAACTGTCATAGCTCGAGGTTCATACTACTACACCATAAAGAGAAAATACACAAACCATACGGTGCAAGATTTTCCTTACAACAAGTAGGTAGTCAGTCAAGACTACCAATAGTCACACTAGCAGCCATATAGGTATTAAAGTGTGATAAAGATCATATCATAGAAGAGTGTTCCAAGAATCGAGCTAATGCCCTAAAAATAACTCCAATCAATGAGATAGGCATTGATTAAGATTCAAATGGTTCTCCACCACTCTTTTGTGCCCATCCAACCTCTTATTAGGGCCTAATCCTTATACCAAGCTTAGCCTAAAAGAGAATTGACATCCCAATTACCACTAGAGACTTCATCTTTGCATAAGTCAGGATGAGTCTTAGCAGACCCTGTCCTAGAATTGACATCCCAATTACCACTAGAGACTTCATCTTTGCATAAGTCAGGATGAACCTGTCCTAGAAAACTTGGACATGATATTCAAGGCTTATCGAGCACGATTGAGAGAAGGACCCAATGCATTAGAACTAGACAATAGCTACCCTAGAGCAAACTTGGAGGTAGAAAGAACCAAGTTATGCATTAAAATGGTTGAACTAGCTCAGGCTATGTTTGAGGCTAGCCAACATTTTAACAAGAGCAACCTACTCAAATCAGAGTTACACTTCCAAGGATTGTTAGAACAATTACAATATGTGGCTTCTAAAGCTAACCACTTCACACATAAGAGGCTCATTCCATCAAGAGTAAGCGAGAATAATTCTTGCGAGTAGAGTCATATGTTCCTAATTCAATAGAGGGCATAATTCCTCCTTCATTCAATTAGTAATCAGCTAGAGTCTCCCATGCAGAATACATCATCATTGTTATAAACAATATTATCAAATGGGTAGAAGCACAATCCACTAGGAAAAATGATGCACAAACAATGGTGAAGTTAGGGCAGACATGCATACACCAAGACGATAATGACAAGCCCTTAATTGATGAAGAGAAAGATGAATATAACAACAAGAAAGACCAACAAGAAAGACCAACAAGAAAGACCAACAAGAAAGACCAACAAGATCAACAAGATCACCAGGAAACAAAAGATGAACAAGATAAAGGAAGGGACATTGAAGGCAAGCGTGCACCAGATAGAGTCACTTACACAATGATATTGTGATGCCTCTAGGCAACCATGCAAGTAGTTCACAACCGTTGTGAGCTAACTGAAGAGCAAGTCCATGCAATATTAGTAAGAGCTTGGCAATAGCAGTTTCAATGCATCTTTTATAAAAATGATCACCTTCTCACATAGGTAGTAGGCATCTTAGAAGCATTAAACTATCTTTCAAATCAACCACCAACAAGGTATGATCCTCATCGAGTACGCCTTCAACCCTACATAGGTCAACCCATTCAAGTACTAGTACCCCAAACCTCTCCAGACAATCCACACTTCGAGGAAACATGCACCCTCCAATCCCACCTATCAATACCTCCTCATTGACCAAACAACCCATCCCACCTGTTACTACCATAACCCAACTCTCGCAAGAAGTCCTATCCATTTTTCAGACTCCACCACAAACCCCACCTCACTACCATGTATAAATAGTATCTCCACCCGGGTCCCCACCTCATATCTCTACTTTCACTAAAGAAAACTTTCTTGTAACATCTTCGACAGCCACCACTACATCAACCACCCTTACCAAAACCTCTACAATACCACCTACAATCGCTCCATTTCCACCACCTATTCAACTAAATTGAGCTTCATTTCACCCTCCACTCTACCCCTCTTCCCCTCTGGAGTTTCCTTCTATTTTCCCTTCAATACTCGACCCACTGTCCAAATGCATTCTATCATGGGGAAATACCTTTTAATCCTAGATCCCCTATGTCCTTTATTTAGATTGTCCAGTACCCAAAGTATTCAAGTTTTATCTACACTTTTGTCTACTTTCACAAGTGCACCATCATGCACAACACGCATATATATTTGGGCTGAAGCTGTAAATATAGCTACATACTTGGTAAACAGATTACCGTGTACAGCTTTAGATGGAATGACCCCTTATGAAGCTTGGTGGGGAAAGAAACCAACACTTGATCATTGCAAAGTGTTTGGATCAATAGCTTATGCTTATGTACCATCACAACTCAGACATAAGCTTGAACCAAAGGCAGAGAAATATGTGTTCGTCGGATATGATGAAAAGCAAATGGGTTACAGGTTATGAAGTCCTCTAACAAAACAGTTTACTGTTTCCAGAGATGTTACATTTGATGAACAGAAAAGTTGGTATGCAGATCAAAGTCATACAACTGAAGAATTCGAAGAAGAGGTAAGAAGAAAAGAGAAAGGGAAATCAATTGTGCAGGTGAATAGAGATGAAGACTATATGCAAGCAAGTACGTCCATAAATGGATTAGCAAGAAGGAATGAAGAAATTCCTATATTTGATGAAAAAGTGTATTTAGACACTTATGAAGAATGTGAACCAAGAAGGTCAAGCAGGACTAGAAGACAACCAGAAAGGTATTCTTATGATACTTCATACATAACTCAGAAAAATTATGCATAACTCAGAACTATGATGAAGCTAAAGGCAAGAAACAATGGGAAGAAGCAATGGAAGAAGAGTTCAGCGCACTGGAAGAGAACAAGACATGGGAGCTTGTTCCTAAACCAAATGGTAAGAAAGTGATTGGAAATAAATGGGTTTTCAAAGTTAAGAAACTTGCAGATGGAAGGATAACCAAATACAAAGCTAGACTGGTTATCAAGGGCTATGCTCAGATGCATGGCATAGATTATGATGAGACGTTTAGTCCGGTCGCAAGGATGTCAACCATAAGGACAGTGATTGCTATAGCAGCATCAAAAGGATGAAAGCTAAGTCAGCTAGATATAAAGAATGCATTTCTGAATGGATTTATATCAGACGAAGTCTATATGGAACAACCTGAAGGGTTTGTAAGTTCGAGATATCCAAATTTTGTTTGCAGATTAAGAAAAGTACTTTATGGACTGAAGCAAGCTCCAAGAGCTTGTAATTACAGACTTGTGAAATATCTCAATGAACTTGGATACCAAAGTTCGAAGGCAGATGCAAGTCTACTCATCAAAAGAACAGAAGAAGGTATGATCTACATTTGTATTTATGTAGATGACATTATAATCACAGGTACATCAGATGAAGGAATTAAAGAAGTAAAGAGATTGCTTGAAAAGGAGTTTAAGATCAGTGATCTAGGAAAGTTATCATACTTTCTTGGAATGGAAATCACATACACAGATCATAGTGTATATGTTTCGCAAGAAAGGTATCTCCTAAACTTATTGAAGAAGTTTAATATGGAGAATTGCAGACAAGCTTCAACACCGCTTGAAGTAAATCATAAACTCAGTAAATATGATGGAGCAGAGTTTAAAGATATGAGAAAGTATCAGTCGTTAGTGGGAAGTCTAATTTACGCTACACTAACAAGACCCGATATTAGCTATGCAGTGGGAGTTCTCTCACAGTTCATGCATTGTCCAAAGGATCAACATTGGGTTGCAGGACAAAGAGCTCTTAGATATATCAAAGGAACTATAAAGGAAGGATTATATTATCCTTTTACGTCAGATATAAAGTTGAGAGCATTCAGTGACTCAGACTGGGCAGGAAGTCAAGATGACAGAAGATCAACACATGGGTATATGATATACCTAGGAGATAAGCTAGTGAGCTGGTGTTCAAAGAAACAACACACAGTGGCTCTATCGTCAACAGAAGCCGAATATAAAGGACTAGTAGAAGCAGCCAAAGAAGTGATATGGATGCAAACCTTGTTCAAAAGCATGGGTATTGATCAAGGTATACCTATCATACATGGAATTCAACAGATGACATGGTATTTCTTAAATTCAATCCTCACTGATCTAACTTGTTGCTAGGGGAGGATCATAGACCTTCTTCACAATACGCAAGTCCTTTTAAAGTTTTGAAAAAGATTGGATCTCTTGCTTATTTGTTGGATCATATTTTTCAAGACAACTATAACCTAAAAGATGATGGCTCTTTTGATCTTACACTTGAAATAGCATTAGATACGAGGGAAAGATTACTTAGAAATAGATCTATTGTAGAGATTTTGGTGAAATGGCACACATATCCAGTTGAAGATTACTTAGACAATTTTCTGGCACATTATCCTTCTTTCCAACTCTAAGGACAGAGTTCTTAAAAGGGAGGAAGAATTGTAATAGGCATTTTCGATAGTGAAGATAGTTCATGAAGAGGATAATTCTTAGAATGAATAATTATTGTCATTTTATGCATGTAGTCAAAATTTAGGGATGACAAGTTTTATATGCTCTCTCTAAACCTTATCTGCATGATGTTTTTTGGTTTAAAATTGAACTTGAAGATGAAATAATTAAGAGAAATTATATGAGCTAAAGTTAGAGCATGCATGAGAAAATAAAAGTGCCTCTATGAGTTTTTTGTGCATCATGTTTTAAGTACCTCATTTAAAGCTCTACATTTAGTTCACTATAAGAAAATGTCTTGATTTTATTCTTGATCTAGAATTTCTAAACTTGGAGGGCTCAAAATTTATACTTGGAGGTAGATTTGGACCTAGGTCATCTCTAATCTGCAGATCGAAGACTTGAACATTTATGTGTCTCACAAGCTTAAGCTAATTCCTTAGTTTTTTTGAGTTACAAGGCTTCAAAAAGTGCCATTTTCTTAGGTACTTAAAAAAAAAAGGGGCTTCTCTATTTCTATTTGAGTCCGTGGTTTTGAAGCACATATGTTGACATGCACACTTACAGATGTCTTTCGATATGTGTTTTCATTGGTTTTCTTCTAATTTAGGTAGGTGCCAATCATACACTGAGAATAAGCTCTGAGAATATCACTATACGGAAGTAGTCATGATAGAGAAGTGAAGTGAAGATGTAAAGAAAATGTATGTATTAGATCTTATACAAGTACAATGTCATTGGCAATAATCTATTGCACAATGTAAAAAGGGTGATTGGGCTATGGAGTGAGCTCTTAAATAACAATGTATCTCCTTCAAAATGATCTCCTCAAGTCGAGATGTCACACAAGTCATTTGATCCTCTTTTTATAGTTGAGGTTGGAGCCAAACTTTTGAATTCACATTCAGAAAGTCCACCTAAAAGTGAATCCTAAACTTTAGGATATATTCTCTCATCAATAAATTATGATATTTGATGCTTTCTAACTTCCTTGTGGATGTAGGGCTCTGTGTACCTAAGTCACAAGGTCTTAGGGACTTGTGCCAAAGAGACTAAATCTCATTTGCCACACAAGTGCGTATAGTGGTGGATTGACACACACATAATTATCAATCCGAAGAACCTACCAAACCAAGTGTATGAGGGCATGTGTGCACATGATGGAAAGTGAAGTGGTTCAGCTAAAATGCATGAGAAAAGACTAATCTATCTCTCCAACTCACTTAATCTTTGAAAGTTTTTGCCGAGATACCACTTACAATAGTAAATACAAATTCAAATGTTTCTCCTAGTTCCGAATTCCGAATATGGCCAGTAGCAGGTTCCTTTCAAAGCTCTCGATGAGGCGCATCTATTACGTGGTATTTTCACTCGAATGTGACAACCACTCTTCAAGTTATGGCCAAAACAATGAATGGCAGGAAACACCTTCACTCACTCCACAACTCGTACTTGCTCACACACACACTACAGTAGTTCAAAAGTGATGGGGAGGGTAGACAACAATCCTACACACACATTCCAAGCTTCACACACACACAAAAGATCATAGAGAAGATGAAAATCTGTAAGAAAGAAGCAAATTCGAAATTTTGGAGCTCTCCTTCTTCACAATGGCAAAAAGTCTTTACAAAGAGTCACAAAGTGACTTATATACGTGTGCCTTAAAAAATGGTCCTTTCACACAAGTGACCGGCACTTTATTGGCTAATCTCTAATTTCCTACTATTTTACAAGAAATATATTACAATGAGTTGGGCTTATGCATCTAGAGGACTCCTCTAGTGCATTCACATAGCTTGGAGAGAATTTCTTAGGATTTTGAAGAAGAAAATTATGCCCATTAATTTGAAAATTTTGGGCCCTTCTTTTGTGCCTCTTTTCTCTGCAACACTCTTCCCCTCTTTGTCTCTGTCGTCCCTTGATAGGCTTTACTTCTCGTTTGCAGTTTGTCTATGGCTCCTGAATACACACACCCAGTGGTTGAAGAAGCGATAAGGATAGTCAGAAAATTTGTTACTTTATCCAAAGTTAGTCGTTTGCTTCTATAAGCCCCTTGGGATTCCTTATATCACAAATCTGGGTTGCTGTATTAAATTGGGCTGCCACGCACGCCATCAGTGGCTAAGAATGTGATGTTCTTAGTCACTCTCTTCCACTTTTCAGCCTCTCTCCTTTCTAACTTTTGGTCCTCTCATATGTCTTTGTCTTCACACATCTGACCCTATTGTATTGCTTGGAGCATGTTTACTTTCTTCCACCGCATGCCTTATTTTGCTGACCTCTAGTCTCTTTTAAGTCAGCGTTACGTTTTAAAGGTCCTGGTCTTGAATCTTCTTTGTCATCCTCTAGGACCTGGTTCATTTCTTTCCATCGCACGCATCCAGTGGACGAGGAGGCAGCTAGGACCTTCAAAGAATTGGTTATCTCATCCGATGAAGAGTGTCTCTATTCCCTGTTTGTTTCGCTTCACCGCTTTCTCCTGGTGGATGAGGAAGCTATGTGCAACCTCCCATGAAATGTCCTGGTTGTTATCTTTGTTTAATTCCACTCCTTAGGACCTTTTTCTTTGGTGTTGTTGCCTGATGCGTGCCCCTGCGGGGCTTTTGGCAGAGAGTTGTTCTTTTTCTTTATAGTCTTTGCTCTTTACTGAGCAGTTTTGTTCTTTCATGTTTATTTTTTTCTCTTTTTGCTCGATTCCCCTTCCACACGTCCCTCCTCTTGAACTCTGTTGTCCCCGATAGGCTTTTTGTGGTGACGTGAGTATGTTTGGATGACTTTCTGCTCTCCTTGATTAAGCAAATTGGCTTGACATAGAATTAATTCCTTCCATTGGGTCGACTTTACCCCATCATCTAGTGCCTATCTATGATCTGCAAAGAAACTTAATTCATAGGCCACCAGTCTTGCATTAAGATTCGAAGACATTTTTACCAAAATTTCTGAATCCATTTAAAAAAAACCGGTAAAAACGTCTCTTCAAATGTCTGCATGTAAGTACTTGGTAGAAACATAAGTCTGGAGTATATGGCCATGAGCGTTAATCGGCTAGAGTTGATAGATAAAAAATGAGGGCATCTGATCCCTGATTAATGCCGATGAAGTTCAAAAATGTGTATTGTGCATGTTGAAACCCTTTATGACAGTAAGCAACATACTCAAAATCTTATTGGTCATCTTGACTGCTAAATCTGGTACAGTGGCATATCGAGCAATCCAAAATTTCATGGTTTTAACCATGTTCTCTTTTGTCGGTAGATAATTACGAGGTGGACTTGGCAGTAGTGGATAGTTGAGCCATTGATTATTTATGCTTCCCTAGCACTGTCCTTCCCAAAATTGCTTCCAGGAGCGTCTTCTGGGTACCGGGCAAAAAGATGGATTTACTTGGAGTATATATGGTGATGATTCTCATTGTACCTGTAGAGTCAGATTCTTCTCCAAAAATTTCCTCCTCCATATAGGATCAACTTTGTCGAATTCCTCTTGTGTGTAGGTGAATGTTTGCATGCTAAATTGGAGGTTGCTATCTGGCTCTTTATTTGTTGTGGTCTTTATGTACTGTCGTGTTTGCTCTTTAAGTAATCCATATGGTATATTGAAGGGTCTCATTACCTGTTCCAAATTTTTGCTTTCGATCTTGGCTTCCCTCATGACTTTGATTACTTGATCTTCAAAATCTTCAGTAAGTTGGGACACTAGTAGTGCCCGCTCATGTTGGCTTAGTTCTGCAATATCCCGAGTATGTATTTTTGTGTGGGTCTCCGTGTCCTCCCTTATCGGTGAATGATGTAAGGGGGGAGAGGGAGGATGTACCTCAATCTCCTTAGTAGTCGATGTGGAGTGTGGAACTACTGGTGTCCCCTCTGTTACCTTCTGTGCTAGTTGATCTTGTAATTGCTTGATTAATTCATCCTTTTCTTAATTTCTTTAGTTGCATCCCTAATCGTTTCCTTAATTTTGAGGAGCTCCTCTCCTTTGGCAACGAGTTGATTCGCATCTTCATTGCATTGCTCAACGTATTTATTTTTTGCCATCTTCCACTTCTTTCTAAGCTCCGCGGTGTCATCCATATATCTTCTTTCCCATTCTTCTATGATAACTTGCTCTTTCTTCAGCTTATCTTCATATTCTGTTATCTTTTCTTCCAATGCTTTTGTGTTGTTTTTTGTCACTACGGTAGTTGCTATTGGTTGGTCACATAATAGGGTTATCATCAATTCTTTATTCCTGGTCCTTAAATTATCAGCCTCGTCCATGCACACCTTGATTTGAGATTCAAGGATTTTGCTTCGAGCATTCATGCATGTTATGTCTGCTTTGCTAGCCTCATATTTGCTTTGTAGTTCCGTCAATTGTGCTTTTAGCTTCTGATTTTTCGTTTCTAGTGTATGGTATTGATGCTTGGCCTCTTGGACTTCCGCATCTTTCTCTACTATTATCTTTTGTGCTTGAATTAGTTGGGTAGATAGATTTTCAACTATTTCTTGGAATTGATTCTTTTCCCGCATTGCTTTTTCGTAGTCAGCATCAACCTCAAGCATTAGTTGTTGAGTATTCATGGCGGTTTGTATCATCTACTGTACTACTGGCTTGAGGTGAGCGACATCCATGTTTAACCATGTTTTGGCATGCTTGGAGCTTCCCTTGTTTGTACATCTTTTCCTTACTCCACGTGTATGGTCTCATTATGTGCTTGCCTTATTTGGAGCTGTACTTCATGTTCTTTTCTTTCTTCTTCCTTATTAATAGTCTTCATGGCACTCCCTTGAAATGTGACATCCATTGGAGAGGGTTCTGCCACTACCCTTATTGGTGTGAAGGGTTCTGATTCTTCAACCGTATTTTCAACCCTTTCTTCCTTGGGGTTCTGGAACAGGACTTCTCCTGCTAGCAGACTCTTTGTGATTTGAATATTAGATGCTTCATTCAATTTAATAATATGTACCTCTTCTTGAGATAATTCCTTCCTTATTGTGTCTTTGACGGAGTCCATTGGCATTTGATCTACCTTCATGCCTTCCATGTCCAAGTCCTTGTTTACTTGATTTAATTCCTCCCACTGTCCATCATCCTTGGAATCACTTCGAATGTCCACATTCAACATGGAGGTCTCTGGTTCTTCTTGTGCATCTGATGATGAGCTTGAGTTTATCAATCCTAGTTCTCTATATCTGTGGACCTTGGTCAGCCTTTTCCTTTGTTCCAAGTCTTGCTGGGCTTGTTGGTAGTGGTGCCCTTACACTGATAGATTTACCTGTCCTTCTGTATACTGGTGGGTAGCTTCCATGGCTCTTATCAATTCTTCTTCCATAATAGTTCGATTGTCTTCAAGTCTCATCTTTGGAAGTACGTGTGCCCTCTTTGTAATTGGAACTTCTGCTTGTGCTTGCATCATTTCCCTTAGCCTCTTGGTACCTCTCATTCTAGGTTGGAAGCTTGTTTCTACTTCCTCTACAATCTTTACTCCTTTCTTTTTCCTAGGGATTGTAGCAATCTTTGCATATTTGGCCATTGCTTTAGATGACGACATCTCTTTTAAATACTCTCTAATGCCCAAGGCATGATATATCAATATGGTCAAGGCAACGCTTCCATTTTAGAACTTCTTATGATTCCACTGCTTCTTTGCCTTGAATAGCCATTCTTGAATGTATGGAGTCATATTGACTTGATTCCCAATTTGTTTTATAGCATGCAACAACATTTGCACAATGATCTTTTGTGGAGCAGTGTATCTATGCATATTGGGAAAGCAAAAGTGCTAATGGATGAGTCTCACTTCCTCTTCAATATCAATGCGATTAATCTTAGCGAATGTACGGGTCTTTGCTCGACTTTCCTCTTTCAATATCGTATTCCCATGCTTCTCCCATCCAAAAGCTTCCTTGATTAGGTCTTGTGTAAATTGGATAATGACTCACTCGCCTACTGCATCCAGGACTATAGCTTCAGGCACCAATGGACAAAGCTGGCTGCATGGTGTTCATGACTTGCGTGAACCTTTGAAAGTCATGTTTATATATTGGTAATTCGAAATACTTGTGAATGCCTACTTTCTTCATAATTTCTATTGTCGATGGCAGTTCATGCACTACCTTAAAGTCTTGGGACATCACAGGAAACTGATGATCCGTATCCATAATTTTGATGGTCACTAGGAACAAGTAATCCCCTGCTGGTTGATCTTCTCTAAATCAGTGACCCTTTGCTTTAGTCACCCTTTGTAGAGGGAATTTTAGAACTTCCTTCTAAATGGTCGCTTCAGAGTCCTCAGAAGCCATCTGCACTCCTAATGAAAAGAGCATTAGCTTCCTATAGAAGACATGTCTTTAGTGATGTGTGTTGTAGTGACATCTCGTTCGTTGCGTCACTCCGTTCCCCTTGCTTGCATAAGTAAGATCTCTTACCATAAATTTTTTTATTTTCATTCCTGAAAGAAAACAAGAATTAGTGTAGCTGAAGCATTTATTTTTGTACATAGTAGGTCCATTCCTATGGAAGTAGAATCTATGACCTATTCCCAAGTGGGGAATGTGCACCACTAAGTTTGTTACACACATCATGTGTCGAATGCATGGCCTCGTAATGTGGCCCGGTCATGCATACTTTAGGTGCATTTGATACTTCATGTGTGCAATTGGAATCTTGTTGGTTCTGTTGTTCTGAACCCTGTTGCGTCTTCGGTTTCCATATCCATTTTATAGTTGAAGTTTGAAGCTTCGTCTTCTCTTCGTTTTGTCGTGTTCTCTGTTTTTCTTTTCCCTTTTGTGCAGTTTGAGTATTAGATGTCGTATTCCTCCGGTTCCTGTGGTTATTCCTGTTATGCTTTTGGGTCTCGCTTTGCCGATGTAATATGTCTTCTTGCTTTTCTATCTCTTGGCTTGGGATCTGTCTGACCTTTTTGGGAATCCATATTTGTTATTGTATTTTTTGAGCTGCTACTAATGACTTTGGAAGCCAAACTCTCAGAAGTTTCTTCGGTCCCGATTGTAATGAAGAGGATCCTTTGTTATTTTTTGCCTCCTTCAAATGAGTGACCGTTATTGGTATTGACTTCTCCGCTTCCTTCACTCGATCCTTACAAACCCATTGTAGATTGGCACCTTCTGATTGCGAGAATCTGACAGTGGACGTCCATATTGGCAATCTTCCTTTTTTGTAGATGACTTTAGGAAAAGTGTGCTCACCATTTCTCTTTTTTTTACCATTCATGTAGGATGAATCCTCTTTCTCCACTAGTGCATTGGGACTTGAAGTCCTTTCTTCCGTCGAACCTTCTTTTGGTTAGTTTGTGATGGAGTCATTTACTATGTCCTTTTCTAGGATTGGTTTCTCACTCTTGATGATGTCCTGTGGATGTGAGGGTTTCTCTTCTAATAGACTAAAAATTTCCTTGTGACCTATCTTGGCTATGATGTATCCTTGAGCTAGGTGAACGCACACCTCATTTTCAATGATCCAGTCTTGCCCTAGGATCAGATGCTCTATTAGATCCTCGTCTTTACACACTAAGACTCGTTGTTCCATAGTGGAATTTCCTAGGTGGAGGGATACTGTAGCTTCTCCAATGCATTCTATAACTTGACCTCCCACACCTACCATGTGTGCTTTAGTAGGTGTCATAATTGTTTGAAGATGCGTGATGACTGTCCTTCGTATGCAACTAAGTGCTGCTCCCGAGTGTATCAAGGCATCTATTAGCTGGTACTCTATCGTTCCAATCCCTAGGTTCAAGTATGGTTGGGACTTGCTAATAGTGTTCGTGTTGGACTTATGAACTTGATAGTTGGCCATGGGAATAGGCTCTTCCCCTTGTAGATATCGTTCATACCTTTTCCTTATCCACTCTTTCCACTTCTTGATACACTCTAAGGCTTCTTGTCTTGCCTCCTCTCTAATCCTCTCTTCCTCTCTTTTTCTATTTTGTGCACCTACAAGTCTTGCTAACATTGGGTTTGTCAATGGTTCCATGTAACGTTTTACTCGACAACCACTTATGTAATTAGGGAGGACATCTCCATCCAGAGTCGCTAGATTAACCGCTCCACTCGTTGAAATCCTATTGATAATTAGAGGTCCATATCCGCATTTTTGTAGCTTCTTTGCATGTTGCTTCAGAGTATATACCAAAACTAAATCTCCTTCTTTTAGTCCTTTATCCTTGATCTGCACGTCATAATATGCCTTCTGTCTTCTCTTGGATGCATAAATTCCAGCCACATCTTGCATTCTAGTCTCGTGTAGTTTTTCAATTTGGTCTAGTTGTTTGGACAATTCATGCCCTTTCCATTCATAATGTTGTGCTACTCTCAAAGTCGGCACTAAAAATCAATTAGCAATATTGCATTTTGTCCATACACTAGGTTAAATGGTGTAGTTCCAATGGAAGTCTTGTAAGTGACACGAAAGGCCCAAATTGCATGATGCAATTGTTTGTCCCAATCTGACCTTCCCCCATTGACTATCTTTGTCAACATAGTGCACAACACCTTATTGGAACTTTCCGCTTGATTGTTGGCTTGAGGGTGATAAGGGGATGATTTTCTATGGAACACTAAGAACTCATTCATTATGGATTCTATCACTTCATTAATGAAATGCATCCCTCGGTCACTTATGATCTCGATCAGTAGTCCAAAACGGGTGAAGATGTGCTCAAAAAGAAATTTAGTGGTGGTCTGAGCATCACTTTTCTAGTAGCCTTTGCCTCTACCCATTTTGTCAGGTAATCCGTTGCTACTATGATGTACTCCGCATGTGATCCTTTGGTTGGTGGATTAATGGGTCCTATGAAATCAATACCCCATTTTGAAAATTCTCTCGTGCAAACCATGGGTCTTAATGGCATGTCATCTCGTCTAATTGGATATTTGGCTCTTTGGCATGTCTAACAACTTCGCACATAGGTGTGTGCATCCATATGTAGAGTTGGCCACCACAGACCTGCAAAGAGGATCATTTTTATAGTCCTTTCAGTTGAAAAATGTCCTCCTGCGGCACCTGAGTGTTCCATCTCTAATATGGGGAGGTACTCTCCTTCATGTAAACATAGCCATAGTTGATTATCTTTCCCTTTCTTGAATAGTTGTCTTCCCGATGCTTGCACTTCTTTTGCATTCTTTGGTCTAGGAAGTTTTAGAATTACTTTTACCTAGATACGATGTGTCCTATGATTTTTCCTTGTCTTACCATAAAAATGCACTTCTCCGGGTTTAGGCATACTCTATATTGTCGACATTTATCAAATATTTTTCGCAATTTTGGAATATGTTCCTGCCTTCGATGTGAGTACGTACATAGGTTGTCTACATATACTTCCATACTCTCCTTTATAAATTCTTTGAAAACGTGACACATCAATCTTTGGAAAGTAGCAGGGGTGTTAGTGAGTCCAAAAGGCATCACTCTGAAAGCATAGACCCCCCATTTAGTCGCGAATGCGGTCTTATGCTGATCCTCTGTAGCAATAGCTACTTGGTTGTATCTAGAGAATCCATCCAAGAAAACTATAGACTTCTTTGCCTGCAACTCTTTCCAAAAGGTGATCAGTGATCGGTAATGGATAACTATCACGAATCATGGCTGCGTTGAATTTCTTTAGATTAATGCACACTCTCAGTTTTCCATTCTTTTTAGGCACAACTACTAATGGTGACACCCATTTGGTATGTTCTATTTCGTAAATGAATCCAGCCGCTAATAGCTTGTCTATTTCTTCTTTTATTTTTGCAGCATAAACCTCGTTATACATGTAAGGGCATTGTTTTGATGGTTTTGCCTCCAGTGTCATTGGTATTCTATGAGAGCAGATGGAGGGTTCCACACCCTTGAGATCCTTGTAGGTCCATGCAAACACATCTCGATATTCTCAGATCAATCATATCAACTCTTCTTCCTCCTCTGTTCACACATCCTTTCCAATGTATGTACATCTTTCTTCTCCATCTTCTATGGTTACTATGATTTCTTTTGTTTGTTCCTTGTTGTCATATGCCTCTCCTTCTCTTGCCTCTCTCTTAGGCATTTGAATAGCTATTTTTCTTTCTTCCACTTCATATCTTTTGAAGTGTTTCGGAACCTCAAAAAGATCAGGGGTTGGTTTGTTCTTACTCATGCTTTCCTCTTGATGTGGTACTATAGGGGCAACTTCTATTGCTAACACTTTTGTTTTTCCACACTGGTCTTCTACTTGAATGGATTCTATATAACGTCCCTCCGAATCAAACTCTGGTTCCATTTCTATGCTCTCGTATTCTTCTTTCCATTCCTTTTCTAATATTTCTCCTGCTTCTACCTCCTGAGGACTACCATGTACAAGTTTACACCGTAGCCTTCTTCGTCCACACATTCATTCATGGTCAAGACTTCTTCATTCACACATACATCCAAGGTTGCTAAGATCTCCATCCAACCGTGTGGTTCAAATGCTTCATCAGGGAAAACTTGAGGCATGTACATTGGGTCCTCTATGGGCCGATAATTTTGATGTCCTATGGGCCATAATTGTAGTTTTTTATCCTCTTTCTTGGCTTCTTTACACATCCATAATTAGGCATCCTCGTGCGTCCATGATTGATCACTTGATCCGGCACTATGGATAGACAAATTGTCTTCTTCCTTATGTATGGGGTTCCATTGTAGTGGAGGTACATCTCTGTACACAAAGGTATGCAAGGTTATCTTGGTAGTGTTTCCTTGATGTTGAAGGTATAATGAGTCTCGTCCCCAATATTGCACTACCCTAAGCTGTCTCATGAAAGGTCGTCCTAATATCATTTCATAGTTATTTGCCTTTCCAAATTGACAGATAGCTAACGTATGCTCAAATTCAACTCCACAGGTGGTAAGTTTGATTTTTTCCAATATTCCCAATGGTTTCTCCACATGACCATCTGCTAATTGAAGCTTCATTCGAGTTGGTCGTAGGGTTGGCTTTCCCCATTTTTCCCAAATCTCTTTGGTGGCAATATCTACTCCTGCTCCTATGTCTAGTATAGCCTTGGTCATGTATCCATTGTATGTGATAGGTAAACATGTGTTGCCCTCATCTCCTTCACTAAATTCTCCAACCTTATCCACATGAATTTGTACATTAGAAGGGTTTTCATTTTCCTTGCTTTCCTTCTCGATCTTCTCCTGTTCTAACTCCAATTGTTCTGCTAATTGTTTCCATAATTGTGGTTTAATGTGAAGTAATTCATCCATAGTCAACTGACATTGTACTTTGGTCTTTTTAAGTTCTGCCAGATTATGTGAGTTCTTATATGAGATTCCCTCTTCTTTTCCTCATACTGTGGGAGCACGGATGATCATGGATTCCTTCTCATATTCTCCCATGTAATTTGGGAGGGTGGAAATGCTCTGGGCTTCCTCCCTGTTCCGATCTAGTCTAGAAACTTCTTCATATATTTCTTCCATGTTTGGTGTTGGTTGATAATCTTCCACATCTAACTCCTCAAAAGGAGGTTCTGCAACTCCAACCCTTTTCCATTGATCTTCTTGAATCTTAGTCCACAATTTCTTTGGCGAATCAACTTCTAAATCCGGGACTATGGACTTAGGTTTATTCGAGATGTTCAGTAGTTCTTGTTTATCATTCCCTTTTTTTGGATTCTGGTCCTTGGCTTTAATACAATCATTGTATTGTTCTTCCGATATTCTTGTTTTGGGGAGGGCTGGGATAGTCTTCTTTAGGGTGGCCTGAGCTACCTCTATGAGTTTTCTACATATCGCTAGCCTCTCCTTTTCCAATTCCCCTTGTGGGTAAAGCTTTTCGTGCTTCTCTATCCATTCTTGATTCTAGCTTGGTAAGATTTCAACTACATGTCTAAATCGTCTGGTTTTGGGTCTGCTAGAATTGTTCCTGGCTTTTGTGGCTCTAGTGTCTATGGTGTGATGGGAATTTCTACTCAAATTTTGGGTTCTTTAGGTTTCTTGTTGCCTCGTGTGTGCTTCTTGTCGTCCTTGTTTTTATTTTTCATCCATTTCTCCTTGAGTTTTTCTCTCCTATCCTTCCATTTTTGGCATTTTGTTGTTTGGGTACTTTCACGTGGGTCCTCTGAATCTTCCACTACGTGTAGTCTGGGTTCTACTGTTTTACTCTTTTCTTGCTCAAGGTCTGCTCATTTTTCTTCTTGTTCTTTCATTCATGCTCGTGTAATGGCCTTCAATGGCACTGTGTATTCCTTGTCACTTCCTGATGCTTCTATTACTTCTATCACGTTGATGGGTGCAGTATCATGAGTCTTATTGGGATTTTTTGGGCAATCTCTAAAGAGATGTTCCTTTCCACAATCGTTGCAATACCCTTCCCTGGTCCTAGGGGATGGTGGGTTGTATGGCCGAGTGCATTCTCTGATAAAGTGATCTCCTCCGCATCTATAACACGGTCCTCTTGGCACGGTGGTCTGATGGGTGGTCTTATGGGTGCAGGTGCTTTAGGTGCAGTGTACATTAGTGTTGCCACCTCTGTTCCATAGGCATTGTCATTCCCTCATATCCATAGTATTGTGGGTCATAGGCTTGCTCATACTCCATCATAATTGCATCATATGAATAGTAATCTCCTTGGGTTTGCTCGTATCTTGGGTTCCTTGATTCTGCACTAGCTATTGGTGATGCTGGCACTATGGCTCTTTCCAAGTTTTCCTATGGTTGAGCATATTTGACAGGTACTACGTGTTGAGGAAGTGGCGGTTGTGGTCCTAATACCGGCTGAGGGTTTCCAAATTGTACTTGCTCATATGGTCTAGGTGCTCCTGGTGGTCTTGGATAGGGATTATACCTGGTAATCTCCCTTCTTGGCTCTCTAGGTGGGTATCCATATGGCCTATATGGAGGTGGATTTAAAGGTCGTTTCTATCTGTTGAATGGATAATTCTCATTGGTGTGGTTGGTGTATTTTTGTTCTATGTGGCAATACAGAGCTGTTCCTTGATGTGTCTGCCTGTCGTAAGGGTAAGTTTGAGGCACACCCGTTCCTCCTCTTACACACATGTGAGTGGGGTGTTCTCCTCCACATAAGTTGCATCTTCGTAACATGGGTATTCTTAGTGATGGATGCTGGTAGTTCCTCTGTCCGTGAACTCCCAACTTCTTGGCTACTAGCTCTGCGAACTCTTCTACATTGCTAAAGTTGGATGTTACTGTGCTTCTAGTGTCTTCTGATTTTGTAGGACTGGGTGTACTTTTGAGATCATCTACTAGGTTGTCCTCTAGGTCAATACACTCTTGACGACATTCACTCAACGTCTGTTGCCTCTTCACATAGACTAGAGTTCTCAAAGTTCCGTTTGTTAGTCAGTCCAAGAATAATGATATCATTTTTTGCTGCGTGGGTCTTTCTACCACTGGGCATCTATCGACATATTGATTGAATCTTCGGGTAGCTGTTTTCACAGTTTCATTTGGGTTTTGTTTGAAGCTATGGATTAAAGATGAAGAATTGTGTTTAATCCCTCTCTTAGTGAATTCCCCTATGAATTCCTGAAAGAATTGCTCTATATCTCCAAATTGATTGGGATCTAGTGGCTAAAACCATGTCAAAGCCGTTCCTGTGAGAGTGAGTCCAAAGGACTCATACTGCACAAAGAAATCATCCACTTGCTCAGCTAGTAGAACTTGTTTAAACTCAGCTATGTGATTGTAAGGTTCTCTTATTCCATCATAATGATTTCTCATATACTTAGCCACTTGAATTAGTCTTAATCTTCTTATGGGTTCAGGCAGTCTAGGCATTACAAGGATTGCTGGTCTAATTGGGGGCATTCCAGGCTGCACTCCTAGAGGTGGTCTTGGCCTCACTGGTGGCCGATGTTGGTTGCCTAATCCAGGGTGTGTTTGATTGTGTGCTTGCAGTCCTGACATTGTGAATTGCACATGGGTTCGGTTTGGAACACTCTGATGGCTTGTTTGTCCTGACATTGTATGTTCTATCTCTTGTTGTGTCCCAAAGGGATTCTAGGAAGTGGTTGCCTGCTCTTGCTGAGGGAATACTGGCAACCCCATATAATTCAATCGAGCCCTATCTATGGCATCAACAAGCCAATACCTTCTTTGATTCTTGTCTAGGTATGTGACTCTAGACTCATCTTTAGGATCTTTTAACTCATAGAAGGTAATTGGACTTTCCTCTTGTCCACTTGTAGGTGAGTTAGTTTGTAACAATAAGTCTGATCCATGGATCAAATAGATCTCCAGTAAGTAATCATGTTGAGGTATCAAATCCCCCCTGAAGACTCGAGTTACTATCGATTTGCCTCTGGGAGTGGTTACCAACTCTTTAGGGTCCAGTCTTCCTAAATTTCCTTGTTCTTCTAACCATCCTCTCTCATTGATCAGATCTGGGTATTCCGTCACTACGTAGATGTGACCCAACTTATCCATGTATGCTCCTCCTTCATACTTGACTGCTAGTCTAGGCACTATTGTAGAATCCGTGGAAGTTACCATCCTGGTTACTGATCTATTTAAACCATCCAGGTAGATGGGAATCTCCTGGGAATTAGTGAACACATATTGCAAAGAGGTATGGTATTCCCCCTCCACCGTGGACATGAAGTTTCTCCTGGGAACATGACCTTGCATGTCTTCTGAAGCCATTGGTATCTCCTCTTCTGAGTCACTCGAGGTGTCAAAATAGATAGAGCGGTGACTGGCCTGAGTAGCATTTCCTACCGATGAATAACACTTCTCCGACTACTTAGCACCCTTCTTGACCTCAAGTTCATCCACCCTCCTGTGGCTATCTTGGTCTATAACTCTCCCCTAATTGGATCCTCAAATGCCTCAAAATTTTGCCCTTAAAAATGCTCAAAATGTTCTGGACGATACCACTCTGGCGATATTGCACTAGGCGATACCATACTTACCGCGATACGATACCACCTGAATGTACGATACGATACCACTATTTATCATGATACGATACTTGGGTAGTCAATGATACGATACGACAAAATTCACGATACGATACTGCTTTTCACACGATACAATACCAATGTACTACACGATACGATACTATGTGCTCAGCCGATACAATACCACCTTAATGCATGATACGATACTGCTGCGCTACACGATACGATACTAGGAATCCTTGCGATATGATTCCAGTGCAAGTCCCGATACGATACCGCAAACCCGCACTATACGGTACTGGAGTTTCAAATGATATAATACTAAGATTTGTAATGATACAATACCAAAAGATTCAACGATACGATACTGGGTACACGATATGATACCAATATCATGCATGATACGATGCTGGATTTGCACGCGATACGATACTACTCGATCGACTATACGATACCGTGATCGGGATGATACGATACCAAGTGGACCACGATATGATACCGGTCGCAGATCGCGATCGCGATACCAACTTGATCATACGATACCAAAAATGGTATCACGATACCTCAAGTGGTATGGGACGATATGATACTTCGACGAGTATCGCGATACTAGGGAACTTTGGTATCACGATACCAAAACTCAACCAATCGTGATACTACAGCCAAAATCACTCCAAACACAAAAATTTTTGCACCCCCAAGTTTCTCTCTCACTCCTCTTCACTCCTGACCCTCTGTCTCACTCAAAGAACCTCTCAATACTCTCTTTTCCATCCCACGATACCGAATACGTCTTTAATCACGTGCAAATGCATTTTTAAAGTACTATTGATGTTAAAATCTTAATGTAGCTTACCGTGGGGATATCTTGCTTAAGTCTTGAGCTCACTAGGTAGCTTTGAGGGCTTGTATTGTGCGATACTGCTCAGGCGATACCGGTTGCTGTCTCTAGGCGATACCACTTCCTCAGCAAGTGTCAAATGAACTAAATTTTTTGGCTTTTATAGTTTGTGATGCCTAAGACCTATCCTACACTAACTTGGCATTTTGTTTTTGAAATTTTCTTGATGATTTTAACTCACTCCTACTCCACTTCTCTCCTTCACTCCTAACCCTAAACCTCCTTCTCTCCTTTACTCCTAACCCTAAACCTAAAAACTCATTACACACAGTTCCAGGATGTGAAGTAACAAGTGCTGAAGTGTCTGACTACTTGCCACAAAGAACGAATTCACTCCTACAAGTACGATTCCTTCACTCCAGAGCTATAACCATCACAAAGGCACCCTGGTTGAGTGTGATCCCCGACAACGGTGCCAAAAACGTGTGTACCTAAGTCATGAGGTCTTAGGGACTTGTGCCAAAGAGACTAAATCTCATTTGCCACACAACTGCGTATAGTGGTGGATTGACATACGCTTAATTATCAATCCGAAGAACCTACCGAACCAAGTGTATGAGGACGTGTGCACACATGATGGAAAGTCAGGTGGTTCATCTAAAATGCATGAGAAAAGGCTAATCTACCTCTCCAACTCACTTAATCTATGAAAGTGTTTGCCGTGATACCACTTACAAGTAAATACAAATTCGAATGTTTCTCCCAGCTTCGAACTCCAAATATGGTCAATAGCAGATTCATTTCGAAGCCCTCGATGAGACGCATCTATTGATCTATTTTCACTTGAATTTGACAACCATTTTTCAAGTTATGTCCAAAATAGTGAATGGCGAGAAACACCTTCACTCACTCCACAACTCGTACTTGCTCACACGCACACTACAATAGTTCAAAAGTGATGGGGAGGGGTAGACAACAATCCTACACACACATTCTAAGCTTCACACACAAAAGATCATAGAGAAGATGAAAATCTGCAAGAAAGAAGCAAATTTGAAATTTTGGAGCTCTCCTTCTTCACAATGGCAAAAAGTCTTTACAAAGAGTTACAAAGTGACTTATATACATGTGCCCTAAAAAATGGTCCTTTCACACAAGTGACTGACACTTTATTATCTAATCTCTAATTTCCTACTATTTTACAAGAAATATATTACAATGAGTTGGGCTTATGCATCTAGAGGACTCCTCTAGTGCATTCACATAGTTTGGAGGGAATTTCTTAGGATTTTGAAGAAGAAAATTATGCCCATTAATTTGAAAATTTTGGGCCCTTCTTTTGTGCCTCTTTTCTCTGCAACAGGCTCTTTTACAAAGGTGAATGTAGTTCATTTTACAAGGGATTGATCATATAAGGCTCCATAAGAAATATGCTAATCATCCAAGTATATGGGCTTGGATTCTCTTGCAGCAGCAACTCCCCCTCAAGCCTAACATGCTTGGTCTTCATTCCTCCTTGATTTCCTGTAAACCAACCATCAATTTGAATCTGTTCATCTTGCTTCCATCTAAAGACTTTGTGAGTATATCTGCACATTGTAAATGAGTTGATACATAGGAGAATTGAATGCCCTTGCTAAGCAATTTCTCCCTTACATAATGATAGTGCACTTCAATGTGCTTAGTCCTTGCATGATATATAGGATTAGCAGCCAAATGAAGTGAGCTAGTGTTGTCTCCAAAAATCATTGGAGTGTAAGAATGTAACCCCAAATATGCATAGAGTTGCTTGAGACACATTGCCTCTTGAGTTGCATTTGATAAACCTCTATATTCTACCTCTATAGATGACAAAGAAACAATTGGTTGCTTTTTAGATGACCATGACATTAACTTTGAACTTGCAAAAGACAAGTATCCTGAGGCGCTCCTCCTATCATCCTTGGAGCCAATAGAATCTGCATCAGAATACATCTTTATGTCTAAGTAAGAAGTGAATGGGTAAAACAGACCTTCATTCATAGTACCCTTTAGATACTTTAGCCCCCTCTTGGCAGCTTCCATGTGAGGCTTTCTTGGTGCATGCATAAACTGACTTAATGCACTTACTCCATAAGCAATGTCTACTCTTGTTAGGGTTGCATAGTTGAGCCTCCCAACAAGTTTTTGGCAACCTGTAACATCCTCAATATGTTCTCCTTCATGAGAACTAAGCTTATGGTTGAGTTCCATGGGTGTACCTGCAATTTTGGTATTCTCCATCTTAATTTTTACCAACATATCATGGATATACTTTCTCTAAGTAATAAACACACCAAAATCTGTATACATAAGTTCTAGAACAAGAAAATATGTTAAAAAACCATGATCACTAATTTTAAATTCTTCAATTAGTTGAGCTTTAACATGCTTGATGCGATTAGCATCATTCTGTGTAATGATAATGTCATCCACATAGTCACATAAGTATATAGCTTGTGAGTTGGTCTTTTTTATAAATAAAGATTAATTTGCTTTACTAGCCACAAATCCTTGATTCTGCAAATAAGTAACAAGCCTACAGAACAAAGACTAACTCCTCAAATGATAAGGCATTTGGATTGCCTTTCATCATCAACCAAAGAGTAGAAGAAAAACTCTGATATGAATCAAGAAGACCATTCAAAACGGTATGCACAAGTGAGCTATCTGGTATAACCTCATCAGCAGAAATCAATTGTTCCTTCAAGTCTTTGATCTTTGTTAGGAAACAGTCCATAGAATCACCTTCATTCATGTGCTCACTCTCCAACTGTTTTCAGAAGTAAGCAACCCGAGCCTCATTCCTAGCTTGGTACAATGTGGTAAGTGTATCCCAAGCATCCTTAGCTATTCTGCAAGAGCGAATGTGAGGAATAATGGCACGTTTGACAGACAAAGCTATCAATGCATGTGCCTGGGCATCTCTCCCATCCCAGCAAATTTGCTCTGCAGTAAGTGCAACAAAAATCGCAGCACGAACAAGAATATGCAGAATATCATCATCTTCGACACCTTCTGCATTAGCTTGAGTACCTGCAGTTCTAACAGTTGCAGGTGTGATAGGACATTTTTCATCACCCTGCACAATGTTCCATAGTGCTTTTGCAACCAACACATGGCGCATCATATAAGCCTATAACAGGTAGTTGGTACCATCCAACTTATCCTCATTGGCCAACATACGGAATACATCACTACTTTCAACCATGACCGGTGACTAAAATACCTTGATGCAAAAAATTGACTGTATCTCAAAAAGTTGAATAGAACTGCCCAGATGAATTCTGCTAGACCTGTAGCAGACTTTGAGATGCTTATACTGGCAAACAGAAACTGGTATATATCTTTGGCACAAAAAGATGAAATAGCCTGCACAAGCGCTGCGATAGTGCATTCGGAGGCTGAAACGAGCTGAGATCGCGATTTTGGCACCACATAGCGAAGCTGTTTTGATCTCGAAAACACGCTGAGTATGCTCACCAAAATTCGTGCGATTTTGAGACTGCAAACTGAGGAGTGTCGATGGCGCCCTAGATGAAGCAACGACCTGCTCTGATACCAATTGTTGGAGTTAGACGTCTGCCGAAGCACGCGAACAACACAAGGAAGAAGAAGAAGCTTGAAGCACAACACACAATACTGAATGTATTACTAGAGAATGTACAAAGATAAGTAGCACATTAGGGCAATAGGTGTATATACAAGCAAGGGGAAAAAAACCTCCTAAAGAGGGAAAAAAGTACCCCGGCGGTCCTAGAGTGTTCACACACATCACTAGCTAAATATATCAACAACAAGCCGAAGGAAAAAAACCTCTTAAAGAGGGAAAAAAGTGCCCCAGGGGTCCTAGAGTGTTCACACACATCACTACCTAAATATATCAACAAATCCCCCTTGGGAATGATGCGGTGAACAAGGAGCTGCACTCATGTATAAGGAAGTGGCCAAGCTATGTGGAATCAATCCACAAAAGGAAGTAAGCCCAAAGCTTTGCAAAAAGATTCAAATTTCTCCCTAGCCAAAGCCTTCATGAAAAGGTCTGTAATGGTCTCCTACGTGGGCACATATGCCAAGCTGACGTCTCTAGTAGAGAACCTCTCCCTAACATAATGATACTGCACCTCAATGTGCTTAGTGCGAGCATGGAACATGGGGTTCCTCGCAATTGCGATGATTGTGAGTGAAGATGGTGGTGGCAGAAGGCTGACCAACACCTAAATTAGCCATAAGGCATCTGAGGCACACACACTCAACAATCGATGTGAAAGCTGCCCTATACTGAGCCTCACAATTGTAAGTGGGAATGGTAGGATACTTCTTGCTAAGCCAAGATATGCATGAGCTACCAAGCATGAAGCAAAAACCACTAGTGGACACAAGTGTCATAGCAACCAGCCCAATCCGAGTGAGAAAAAGCATGCAAATCTGGTGGTAGATGCAAAGTCTGCACTAGCCATTTTGGCATAGTTTTTGCCTCCTCAATATCAGCTCTCTTATCGACAAGTGCATCATGCAAATCTGCATAAAAAATGGAATGATTTGCATCATCACATGAAACCTGCAATGGATGAGAAGTTGCCTCATTAGGACCAGCACTAGATTGTCCACTTGTAAAAAGAGGAAGCAAAGTATCATACATGTCTTCAGAGCTAACATATGTCTCCTTTGTACATGAAAGTAAAGGTTGAATAGCATTTTCCACAAAAACAATATCACGACTAACTAAAATGTGTTTAGTCTATGGAAGATATAGACGATAGCCTTTGCTTTCAGAATTGTACCCAACAAAATACATTTTACTGCTTTATCATCCAATTTCCTGTGATGTTGTTCAAGCCCTAATGCATATGCCAGACAACCAAAAACACGTAGATGAGCAACACATGGCTTGCGACCATGCCAAGCCTCATATGGAGTGATAGACTGTAGTGTTTTAGTGGGACACCTGTTAAGTACATATGTTGCACACATGACAACCTCAAGCCAAAAACTATGTGGTAAAGCGTGACACTTGACCGTACACCTCGCAGTCTCCATGAGTGTCCTGTTCGTTCGTTCAGCAACTCCATTTTCTTGAGGTATATACGACACTGTACACTGATGTTTTATCCCATGTTCAACCAAAAATGCATTAAAGTTAGAAGACATATATTCCCCTCGTCGATCAGAACGGAGGGTGTCCATTTTACATGCTGATAGATTTTTAGCCAAAACCAAAAATTGCTTGAAGCATATGAACACTTCGGACTCTGCTTTGAGTGGACATACCCATGCATGCTTGGAAAAATCATCAATGAAGGTGATAAGTAAAGATAGTTTCCAAAAGGTGTCTGCATAGGACCACAAACATCACTATGTACAAGCTGCAATTTCTGAGTAGCCCAAACTGAACCATCTTTTGTGAAGGATGAATGCTGCATTTTTCCCAAAATATAGCCTACACAAACAAGTTTGGGCAAAGAGGACACCATTTCATATTTTTGCAGGCGTAGCAAACTAGCAAAATTTAGATGACCAAAGTGTGCATGCCAAATCTTTGCATCTGACATAGATTGAGAATCATGTACAACACATGCTGACTCATTCACAGATTTTTCATAATCTATGAGCTTATACAGCCCATGAGATAAAATGCCAGAAGCAATAATCACATCGCCATTTGATAGATCATGAATTGTAGATCCGGCATCAACAAAATTTCACAACCAAACCCATCTTGGCTAAGGCCAAAACTGATAATAAATTCTTCTTGATCTGTGGCACAAAAAGAGCATCTGACAATGTAAAACAACTACCATCAGTAGTAGTCAGAATGATCTTACCAACTCCCATAAGAGGATAAGAAGAGTTATTGGCGCATGTAATAGTATTCCCTGTAGGGGCAGCCTTGAGTGGTGAGAAGAAACTACGTTGCAAGGTATATGTTTGGTCGCCCCACTATCAAAGTACCAAACATCTAAGTCTACTGTAGACATGCACTACTCATGAGAAGATGGGTAAAAAATGCAAACAATAGTAAACGCCCATTCTTCATCTTGCACAAGATTAGTAGACTCTATTTTTGGTGTAGAGGCCTCTGCAACAACCATTCCAACCTCTTTCTTCTTCACCTCTTTAGCAGCCATTTGGACAGCTCTTAATGACATGATCATTGGCTTTACAATATTTGCAAAACAATTTCTATTTTTCTGATTTCTTCTCATCTTTGTCTTCCTTCTTCAATTGTGGAGAATTAGAATATTTTTGCTTACTAGCAGAAGAGCTCCATTTTCCTTTTCCCTTTTGACTAGCCACGAGAGCTTGATCTGCAACACGCATAATAGACCTATTTTGCCTGGACTGATCTTCTTGCAATAGAACAGAAACTAACTCTTCAAATGTTAAGGCATTTGGATTGCCTTTCATCATGAAACGAAGAGTAGAAGCAAAACTCTGATATGAGTCAGGAAGACCATTCAGAACAGTGTGCACAAGTGAACTGTCAAGAAGGAGTTCATCAGCAGAAATCAATTGTTCCTTCAAATCCTTGATCTTTGTCAAAAAATTGTCCATAGAATCACCTTCATTCATGTGCTCACTCTCCAACTGTTTTCAAAGGTAAGCAACACGAGCCTCATTCCTAGCCTGGTACAATGTAAGTGTATCTCAAGCATCCTTAGCTGTTTTGCAAGAGCAAATGTGAGGGATAGTGGCACATTTGACAGACAAGGCTATCAAGGCATATGTCTGAGCATCTCTGCCATCCCAACAAATTTGCTCTGTAGTAGGTGCAGTAGAAACTATAGCGCGAATAGGAATGTGCACAATATCACCATCTACATCAGCTTCAGTACTGTATTTGCAGTACCTATATTTGCAGGTGTAATAGGACGTCTTTCAACACCATGCAAAATATTCCATAGTCCTTTTGCAACCAATACATGACACATCATATAAGCCCACAATGGGTAATGCGTACCATCCAACTTATCCTCAACAACCAACATACAAAATACATCACTACTTTTAGCCATGGCCACTGACTAAAATACCCTGATGCAAAAAAATGATTGTATCTAAAAAATTTGAACAGAACCACCCAAACATGTTCTGCTAGACTTGTCGTAGACTTCGAGATGCTTATACTAGCGAACCGAAACCTATATATATATATATATATATATATATATATATATATATATATATATATATATATATATATATATATATATATATATATATATATATATATATATATATATATATATATATATATATATATATATTTGGAACAAAAAGACAAAATAGCCTACACAAGCACTGCAATAGTGCATTTGGAGGCCGAAACGAGCTCAGATCGCGATTTCAGCACCACGTAGTGAAGCTGTTTTGATCTTTGAAACACCCTGAGTATGCTCACCAAATTGTGTGTAATTTTGAGACTACGACTGGAGGGGTATTGATGATGCCCTAGATGAAGCGATGACCTGCTCTAATACCGATTGTTGGAGTTAGAGGTCTACGGAAGCACACGAATAGCACAAAGAAGAAGAAGAAGCTTGGCGCACAACACACAAAACTAATGTATTACCACTAGAATGTACAAATATAAGTAACCTGTTAGGGCTATAGGCGTATATACAAGCTCAGGGAAAAAAACCTCTTAAAGAGGGAAAAAAGTTCGCGGGTAATCCTAGAGTGTTCACACACATCACTACCTAAATATATCAACATCCAATTTCTTAAAAAATCTTTTAGCATATAGCTACTACCATCTACGTTTATTGATATAAAGTTCATAGTATTTGGAAATTTGAGGCTTTCACACTGACCAACATACTAAGCCTCTATACTTGTAATATTTTAATAATTTGCAGAGCATAACTTTTACTCTTTTCTTTATATCTCCTAATTGGATATATATATCTTCTTGATATTTTTTACACACCATGTGAAGACGTTTATATAATGTTAGAAAGAAAAAGCATCCAATTTGAGTAAATGAGCTAAGAGAACCAATCACCTCTAGGTGACATTGTCTCTGGTCATTTCATAAATTTCAGAGGCTACACTTTCATGTGCAGAG
Source organism: Ceratopteris richardii (assembly GCA_020310875.1). NCBI lineage: Eukaryota > Viridiplantae > Streptophyta > Polypodiopsida > Polypodiales > Pteridaceae > Ceratopteris > Ceratopteris richardii. The sequence goes on from CM035414.1 coordinate 138,387,135, forward strand.
ATTGTTTGACCTATGAAATGATCTCCAAAATTAATGAAATTTTTTTCCGGCAAAGTGAATTTGTTAAGCTTTCACATGCAATAAAAATTGTGCAATTTGGATCTACCAATGAAGAGAAATTCCTTTTGTAATAGGCCTATGTCAGTTGTTTCAAGCCTTTAACTCTATTAGCAGCACTTCTAGTGCAGAGGTCATTTGACCTTTGTACAAGTATCCAAATTACTTGAAAATTGGTCAGACTAAAGAAAAACCTATGAGCTATGTACCCTCCAAATTTCAATAAATTTGGGTATTCCCTCAAATAGTAGCATCGAAATCTCTATGAAGTTGGTAGCTCACTAACTATTTGCTCAATCATTTTTTTAAATCTAAAAAAGGACAAGACATGTTAATCCTTATGATTAGACATATTCATTCATTCTCTTGGATGGATTATGACATGGAGACATATCTATGCATATAATGATCATCTAGATCAATGCAAACCAATTAACAATTCAAATAATCTTGTAGAAAACTGATTCTTTATAGTATCCACTTTTCAATGAAAGTGAATATCTATGGATGACATTCTAGTCATTGTGCTTATTGCACATTCATTAACCTCATCAAAAGAATCACATACAAGCATTTAATACTTGTATTGATGATCATAACCATAGCACTCTTGTGCGGACTCGAGATAAAATTCTATATCAAGTACATGGACTTGCATGAAGAACAATTCATGTGCTCATGAGTTACTAGACGAAAACATATCTTAGTTGTTCTTGATGGATATAACTTTTCATTTACTTTCTAAAGGCACAGTTAGCCTATGCATGGTACCTCTATCACATACCTCATGCTCACCCTAACTCATCATGGTGATACATAAAAATGATCTTCTATAGATAGAAAATGCATTGTGCACTTCACCTTTCTAGAAATCATAGCATCTATGTATGCATGCATCCACTCCTGCATCTTCTTCTCTACTTCAGTTACTTTATATGCTTTTAGTTATGTTGCACACATAAGTCTTCCTCTCTCTTACAACACAACATCACTCTAGTTCTCACATGGCATATAACACCATGCGGCTACAAAAATTTTGGCAGCACTTCCTTAGAAATATGAAGCCTGAAAAAAAATAATAACCATGATATAATGATAGACATCAACCTAGTGGTAAGCAAACCACTTTCTTAGCTCTAGAAACCTACAAACAAGAAACTTTTCCAATATGTGTTGTTGGGCACTACATGCCCTCATAACAAGGTTTTTTTTCTTGCTCCAATACCTGCAAATGGTCTAAAAACACACAACAACAACCTCTGCATGCTTTTATGAATCAACATAAGTTAGCAGAACTTCATGTGCATAGATGAATTCATATCAAGCTAATTTTCATGCATATTCTCATGTTAGTTTCCTAACATTGGAAGAGAATACAATGCGAAGTTCTAAACTTTGATGCAAAAAGTATTCAAATGAATATAGCTGAGAGCAAAACTATGATGTAAAGATATGAAAATCAATTCATTCCTATCCAAAATGGTTCAAAATATGAATAGTAACTCCTAATTATCATAATTGGACACTCAATTCACTCAAAAAGAGTTTCTTGCCAGTCAATAGCCATCTAAAAGCATGTGTAGAGATGGATTTCAATGGTCAAACTATGGCATGTAACTAATAACAAAAAGCTCTTGAAGTTTAGAATCTATAACAATTTGAATTTCTTGACTTGGATATTCTATGAGGAAGTTATGGCCAAAACAATGGAGCTAGGTGAGTGGGTAGCATACCTCTTTGAAGAAGTATACAGAGAATTAAATACTCTCTATAGCTAGTTTTTAATTATCCAATAGTGGGTTTCAGCCACTCATTGGAAAGATCTTGGATTCTACTTTCTAGAACAAGTCGGATCATCCAATTTGGATATCATATGAGAGAGTTACATCCATTTTAGTAAAGGTAGGTAGGCTAACCTTCCTCTTTCTCTTCTCTCTCTTTCTACTCTTTTCCTTCTCTCTAATCTTCACTTTCGTTTCCTCTCTTCCTCTTTGTTCATCCATTTTCTTGCTCCTTCATATTCTTTTATCTCTTTCTCTCTACCGCTCTTTTTCTATCTCTTTCTCTCTAGCTCTCTTTTTTTACATCTCTTTATCTCTCTCTCTCCATCTCTTTCTTTTTCTCTATCTCTCTTGGCTTCTCTCTTTCTATCTCTCTCTTTCTATCTCTCTCTTTTCTCCTTCTTCTCTTTCTCCTTCTCTCTCTTTCTCCTTCTCTTTCCTTCTTTCTCTTTCTCTCTTTCCTTCTTCTCTTTCTCCTTCTCTTTCTTTCTTTCTCTCTCTTTCCTTCTTCCCTTTCTCCTTTTCTTTCTTTTATTCTCTCTCTAATATTTTCCTCCTCTCTCTACCCTTCTCTTTATCGTAGTTTAGATCTCCTTTTTCTTCTTATTTTCTAGTGTCTCTATCTCTTCTTCATCTTTTTTTTTTTCTCTATCTCTCTATCTTTCATGCTTTCTCTATTTTTGTATCGTGCGCAATAGCCAAAATTCATCATATATGATAGTGTCAAAATCTCATCAAGGAGCTCATATAGGCTAGTGGTTAAAGTGTTTACCTCTAGTTTAGAGGGCGAGAGTTCAATACCTGCCTTCAAATGCCTGCAGAGATGTGTGTGTGGTAGAATAAACTTGGAAAGCTCTATTTTGCTATTGTAATGATGACGCCAGCCATGAGAGGCATCCCGGTTCTATTCCTTATGAGCTCCATGCAAACCTCTTTGGCTGATCATCTTTTTCACACAGGATGAAGATGAAGATGCCCCCCAAAATTAGCATGGAAGGTTTCCATAAAGTCATCATGAGAAGATCTTTGTTCTTCATCTCCATCATGCTCCATGGATTTACTACCTGCTGCTCTCATACCAAATGTGAGAAGTAAAGAATGACATGCCTGTGACTCACCTCCCAGCCTATTTATAGCTCATGCCTACTCACCATCTAGAGTTCTCTCTAAGGTCCCTCTACTCGTCTGGCCATCATGATTAGGTACCTTGTATGAACTCTTTGGCTTTTGGCCTTGGCTATCCCCCGAGCAAGGAACTTCTCGTTCCTCCATGCATGTACATCCCTAGAATATAACAATTAATGTCCATGTGAAAGTCCAAATGGTCAGTGGACACTTCTTTGTATATGTTCTTTAATAAAACATATAGTGGCTTGATCAAACATAGACTGTAAGTTCAACTGCATTTTGTAACACCTAAGAAGTCTATGTTCATGATCCCTATGGACTGTGTTTTTCTGTGTACTATGTAGCCTCTATGTAGAGTACCGTGTGGGATGCTTGGAGCTCGGGTTTCTACTCCGAGGATATCATCATAGAGCTCTCGAGAAAGAGAGTGCACTTTGGTGCATCACCATGACTTCAAAATTCATGCAAGAGTTGGGTAGAAATTTGAAAAAACTTTGGATTCTCCTTTATGATTGGTGATCTTGACTTTGCCTTTGCCTTCAATTAGGAGACTCTTATTATGGCCTAGATAGACTTATCCTTTGTGTTCTTCTAGTTTCTGAAAGGCTTCTTGATCCTTGCACAAATGGGAAGTGACATTTCTATCAAAGATCCATTATTGGGTGGAAGCTAAGGTAATCAAGGCGTTTGCTTAAGTCAAGATGATAAGGAATTCTCTAGAACAATGTGACCATTGTGTGGAAGACTTATAGTTGCTTATGGATGTAGATGCCTTGGAGCTATTCTTCTTGTTGTATCAAAACTTCTCCATGTGGACTAGTTTCTAATAATAATTACAGGTGAGTTTCTTGTTAGAAAAGGTGTTCCTTGCTTATGAGTATTGTTAGATTGATGATTAGGGTTCTTAGATTAGTTAAAGGGGCCCTTGGGGTTTATCATTGCCTCTTAAGATGATGAAGACGCAATGCATTTTCATGAAGGTGTTGAGTTGGGTGGATCAATTCCAATCACCTATGTTCCAAACGATGGCACAAAAGGATTGCTTCAAGCAAGCTCAACCGATAGAATGGAGACTAAAAAAGAATCGATTATATCAAAAGAGAAAACAAAAACTTATCAACCTTATCATGTTTTCATGAATTTGGAAAAAAAGCATTCTTCATACACATTCAAAGACATTTCAACATTTATGTTGAAATAGCTCAACCAATAGAAAGTAAATTTGTGTTTTTTATTGTATCTTCCATCAAAGAAATCAGCATTGTTATACTTCAAGAATGGAAAAAAATTGGAATTTCCTCAAAGCATAAAGCTAACGGGAAACAAAAGAATCTTCACCTTCTTTTGTGGTAAGATTTAAATTTAGAACTCATGGACTCACATGTAACATTATAATAGTCATAATCGATGTCAAAAGTTGTATTTATAAAGCCTTAGTGAGTTGGATTCTATTCACAAGAATGGTACTTGGGATTTAGTACCTTTTCCAAAGAGAACGAAAGCTTTACCATGTAAATGGGTATGTAACCTGAAATTCATATCGGATAGTGCTTCTCCAAATGATAAGGCATGACTTCCAAAGATTTTTAGGCAACAAAGTGGTATTGATTTGGAGGAAATCTTCTCTCTAGTGGTCAAGATGATTGTCCTTTGAATGTTTCTTGGATTTGTTGCAATGGAGGACTTAGAGCTAGTCCAAATGGATGTGAAAACTGCTTTCTTGCATGGAGATCTTATGTATGAGATCTATATGGAACAACCAAAGGGTTATGTAGGTCGTGGCAAAGAAAGTCTAGTTTGTAAGCTCAAGAAGAGCTTATATGGACTTAAATAGTCCCCTAGACAATGGTACCAAATTTTTGATGCTTTTATGAAGTCTCAAGGCTATTCTCAAAGCAATGAGGATCATTGTCTCTACACAAAGAGATGCTCAGATGGCAGCTTGATATACTTGATATTTTATGTCGAGGATATGTTGATTGCTAGGAAGTCCTCTTATGACTTGTCAATTCTCAAAAAGAAGTTGAGTCAAAATTTTGAGAGGCCAACATATTCTTGGCATGCACATTACTCATGATAGGAGTAAAAGATGCACACACTTGTCTCAACGTGCGTACATATCCAATGTGCTTCAAAAGTTCAATATGCACAATGGAATAGCATTGAGTACACCTTTACCCACATATGTGAATTGAGCAAGGATGATTGCCCCAAATCAGATGAGGAAATGGACCTTATGAACCAAATTCCTTATCACTCTACTATTGGTAGTCTCATGTATGCTATGGTAGCTATGTTTGAGTTAGACGTATGTGGAAGCACGTGAACAGAACAAGGGAGAAGGAGAAGCTTGGAGCACAACACACAATACTCAATGTATTACCACTATAATGTACAAATATAAATACCTCTTAGGGCTATAGGCGTATATACAAGCCGAGGGAAAAAACCTCCTAAATAGGGAAAAAGGTGCCCCAACGATCCTAGTGTATTCACACACATCACTACATAAATATATCAACAAATCCCCCTTGGGAGTGATACGGTGAACAAGGAGCTGACACTCATGTATAAGGAAGTGCCAAGCTATGTGGAATCACTCCACTAAAGGAAGTAAGCTCAAAGCTTTGTGGAAATCTTCAAACTTCTCCCTAGGCAGAGCGTTCATGAAAAGGTTTGCAATGTTCTCCTGCATGGGCACATATGCCAAGCTGATCTCCCCAGCAGAGAACCTCTCCCTGACATAATGATAATGCACCTCAAGGTGCTTAGTGCGAGCATGGAACATAGGGTTCCTCACAACTACCAATGCACTCTGACTGTCAGTGAAGATGGTGGTGGTTGAAGACTGACCAACACCAAAATCAGCCATAAGGCATCTGAGCCAGACACACTCAATAGTCGCTGTGAAAGTTGCCCTATACTCAGCCTCACAACTGGAAGTGGCCATAGTAGGCTGCTTCTTGCTCAACCAAGATATGCATGAGCTACCAAGCATGAAGCAAAAGCCACTAGTGGACACACGAGTGTCATAGCAAACTACCCAATCGCTATTAGACAAAGCATGCAAATCTGGCGGTAGTGATCCCCCCTTGGGATAAAACAATCCAAGTAGTCGGGTACCACTCAAGTAGTGAAATATGCACTAAATCACCTCCCAATGGTTGACACCTGGGGAATGCATAAACCTGCTCATCTGTGAGATAGCAAACTAAATATCTAGCCAAGTAATGCATAAGTAAATCAAGCATCCAACAACCTACTGATAGAGAATAGCATCAAATGCATCTCCAACATCATTAAGACTTAATCGTAAACCTATCTCTATAGGAGTGGCAATAGGCTTACAGTCTTCAAGGTCAAAACACTGCAAAACTGTGTCAATATATTTCATTTGCCACAAAGCCATTCCACCATCAACTTGCATAAACTCAATGCCCAAATAATGATGCAAATTCCCCAAATCAGACATCTCAAATGAGGTATGCAAATCAACCTTAAAATCAGCAATATGCTTGTCATGAGGACCACTGAGCAGCATGTCATCAACATACACAAAAATGATCAGAAGCACATCATTAGCATGCTTAACATGTAAGGTGCTCTCAGTTGGACTGTGCTCAATTTGCTTTAAACCATATAATGCATTCTTTAACCTGCACAGATATTTTTCATGCCTTTTCTACACAAAGCCATGGGGCTGAAAAACATACACTTCTTCATGAAAGTAACCATTCAGAAATGCTCTTTTAATGTCCAACTAATGTACATTCCAACCATGAGGAGTTGCAAGTGCATAGATGCTATGAATAGTAGTCATTCAGCAAGTGGGAGCAAAGGTCTCATCAAAATCAATGCCTCTTTCTGTGCATAACCATTTGCAACTAGCCTAGCCTTATACCTGTCAACTACTCTATCATTCTTATGCTTCAACTTGTATACCTACTTAGAGCCAATGGACTTCTTGTTAGGAGGCAAGTCACATAAAGGCTAGATACCATTTTTCATTATAGCATCATATTCTGATTGCATACTGTTGGTGCAAGTCAATCACCAATTGATGTTTCGGATAAAGACTTGAAGTCAAAGGATGAAGAAAAGATCAACAATTGAAGATTGAAGAAAGTGTATGTTCAAGAAATGAAGACTTGTATATATATGTACATTAATTTGTAGTTAGCTCACTTATACCTTTTTTATGGTCATGAGCTTGTACATATATGCCTATATATACAAGTAAAAAGTTGGGGAAAATATGAGAGAGCATGAGATGAGAAGAATTAGATGTTGTAAGATTCATTAGATAATTGAGAAGTGAGGAAAATCTCTCTCATCATTCAGGCGTAAAATGTTTCGAAGAAGAAGAAAAATTGCACCCGATCTTTTGCTGAGTACTCCTTCTGTGTTTAATCTTTTGTGAAATGATTTTGTAAAAAGTCTAAATATATAATTGATTGACCTCTCTACAAGTTTTAAGATTCTAATTGTGACGTAGTTGAGAGAATTGAGCATAGGAATGTTTGCATGTGTAAATGTGAAGAAGTGAAGTTGCAACAGGCACAAAATTCGATGCTAATTTTTTGGTCAATTCTCCTTCCACAGTGTAATGTTTTGAGCAAACAAGCACTCATTCTTTAAGTTGGAAGGTAAGCTACCTATAGCTAAAAGCATTTGAATAAACCGGTTGTACTTTGAGAGAACTATGCATTCAAAGTTATAGGTGTCAAAGTCGACTATAGAAAAGCATAGTTTTAGACATAGGTGAATTGTTTGGATCATTTTTCAAGATCTACTGAATCTTTTGAGATTATTTAACTTGTAGAAGGTGTGAAATCTTTAGGCAACACCTTCTGCAAAGTTTCATAAAAAACTTTACATATTTAATTAGTTAATGAGTGAGTTATGTGCTGCAGACTTTTTGAGTAGTGACTCTCTTCACAGTTAGTTCAAAATTTTGACAATCTGATATTGATCCTCCAAATTGGTGAAGGTTTTGAGTTGTTCTTGATATAGAGGTGCTCTAACCTCAAGAATAGCTTGTTCTTTTGGAGATTAACACTCTCCATCAGTGGTATCAGAGCAAGAATCATCAAAATAGAAGAAAGGAGGACCCCGACTGCTGCAATCATACAGAAATCAACATTTGAAGGTTCAAAAGGTGAAAGCTTAAAGGGAAAGCTTGAGAAGGATGCCTGCAACAATCAAGAAGATCAAGCAGAACTTCATTCAAAGTAAAGGTACACTTATTCCTCATAAAGCTTGAAGAATTTAATACACAGGTGAAGAGGATGGGAGATTCTCTTCAGATAGAGAAATTGGATAGAGAAAACTATCGAGCTTGGTCAATGAGGATGGAAGCTCATCTTATGAGCAAAGACCTGATAGGTTACATCACAGGTGAAGAAGAAAAAAAATCACAATTCAGAGATCTTAGTGTTCCAACTAGGGATGAACTCTCAAATTTGAAGACTTGGATGAAGAAGGATGCACAAGCAAGGAGTATTATCTACATGGGAGTCAATGACTACTTGCTACCTCACATTAGATGTCTTGAAAGTGCAAGTGACATATGGAATGATTTGGAGGAGCATTTCCAAAATACTACAAAGTCAAGGAAGACATCCTTATGGGAAATGTTCACTACATTCAGAAAGAAAGCTTCTCAATCCATTTCTGATTATGTAACAAGAATGATGGACATTGCAGATGCATTAGGAGTAGTTGATGAAGATATTGAGGAGGATAAATTGGTAAGGAAAATCCTCACAGGTTTGAGAGGAGATGAGAAATGGAAGCCATTCATTTTGTCTACTAAATTGTCACTAGATCAGTTCAATCCTAATTTAAATCAGTTGCTAGGACACATGCTAATTTTTGAGGTGATGGTGATAAGAGTGTAGGTCAAGCAATGTATTCAAAGGATAAGAAGAAGAATAGCAAAGGCAAGCAACAAGTAAATGAAGAAGAAGGTACAACTAGCCAAGCCAACTTCCTAAGAGGAAGAGGAGGTGGCAAAGGTAGAGGAAGAGGCAGAAGCAATAAAGATGGAGCCAAAGTTTGCATGTGTAAATGTGAAGAAGTGAAGTAGCAATAGGCACAAAATTCGATGCTAATGTTTTGGTCAATTCTCCTTCCACAGTGTAATTTTTTGAGCAAACAAGCACTCATTCTTTAAGTTGTAAGGTAAGTTACCTATAGCTAAAATCATTTGAATAAACCAGTTGTACTTTGAGAGAACTATGCATTCAAAGTTATAGGTGTCAAAGTCGACTATAGAAAAGCATAGTTTTAGACATAGGTGAATTGTTTGGATCATTTTTCAAGATCTACTGAATCTTTTGAGATTATTTAACTTGTAGAAGGTGTGAAATCTTTAGGCAACACCTTCTGCAAAGTTTCATAAAAAACTTTACATATTTGATTAGTTAATGAGTGAGTTATGTGCTACAGACTTTCTGAGTAGTGACTCTCTTCACAGTTAGTTCAAAATTTTGACAATCTGATATTGATCCTCCAAATTGGTGAAGGTTTTGAGTTGTTCTTGATATAGAGGTGCTCTAACCTCAAGAATAGCTTGTTCTTTTGGAGATTAACACTCTCCATCAGTGGTATCAGAGCAAGAATCATCAAAATAGAAGAAAGGAGGACCCCGACTGCTGCAATCATACAGAAATCAACATTTGAAGGTTCAAAAGGTGAAAGCTTAAAGGGAAAGCTTGAGAAGGAGGCCTGCAGCAATCAAGAAGATCAAGAGGAACTTCATTCAAAGTAAAGGTACACTTATTCCTCATAAAGCTTGAAGAATTTAATACACAGGTGAAGAGGATGGGAGATTCTCTTCAGATAGAGAAATTGGATAGAGAAAAATGAGGATGGAAGCTCATCTTATGAGGAAAGACCTGATAGGTTACATCACAGGTGAAGAAGAAAAAAAATCACAATTCAGAGATCTTAGTGTTCCAACTAGGGATGAACTCTCAAATTTGAAGACTTGGATGAAGAAGGATGCACAAGCAAGGATTATTATCTACATGGGAGTCAATGACTACTTGCTACCTCACATTAGATGTCTTGAAAGTGCAAGTGACATATGGAATGATTTGGAGGAGCATTTCCAAAATACTACAAAGTCAAGGAAGGCATCCTTATGGGCAAAGTTCACTACATTAAAAAAGAAAGCTTCTCAATCCATTTCTGATTATGTAAGTTTGTGTTAAAATGAGCTATCGATAAAGATGTGATTAAGAACATACTTTCAAATGGATTTTTTCAAGGAACATGATGCAAATCAAACATTATTTTTTATCATTGTGTCAGATTCCATTGTTGTGTTAATGGTATATAATTTGTATTTTACATTGAAGTGTTTTTATAATACATGACGTAATTGTGTGGATTTAATATGAAGTGATTATGATGGATATGGATATGTAGTGATTATAAAGGATATTTACTTGAAGTGATTATGATGGATGTAAATTAAAATGTTATGATGTGTATTACGTTCAATATCTATACACTTATCTATGTATCTATCAATCAATCAATCTATCTATCTATATTACTATCAATATGTTCATCATTCTATCTATTTATCTATTTATTTAATTTTATGTAATTTTCATCTATCTATATGTTTATATATCAATCAATTAATCTATTTATCTAGTTATTTATTTTTATGTAATTTTCATCTCTCTCTCTCTCTCTTTATATATATATATATATATATATATATATATATATATATATATATATATATATATATATATATATATATATATATATATATATATATATATATATATATCATACATATCAATCTATTTATCTACCTATTTATACACTTATCTATTTATCTAATTATCTATGAATGATATGGATGCAAGTTATTTACATGGATCAAATGATGTGGATTCATTTGAATTATGTGGATCAATTGGATGGTGTAGATTGAATGATGTGAATGATGTTTATTAAATGATGTGATTATGTTGGTTGAATGATGTAAGTGACATGGAAGACAAATTTTCAATGATGTGGATCGAATGATGTTAGTGATATGGATTGAATGATGTTAGTGATATGGATTGAATGATGTTAGTGATATGGATTGAATGATGTCAATGACTTAAGAGTAATGTTTTCATTTGTAGATTTGAAATTAAAACATGGAAAGAATTCCAAATGTGAATAATAACCTTGATCATGCTGAATCACAAAGGATTTTATTTGAAAAAAAGTGTTAAATTTTGGCAATCAGAGTTAGCATTTTTATTTCAAAAACATTTAGAACTACGGTTTAGAAGGAGAACCATTATCACTAAAAGAAGTCAAAAATGTATGTTTGAACAATTTTGTTTGTGATGTCCTCTTTCAAGTCACAAGGAGAGCGAAAGAGAAGGCACCATCAAAGCTTTCTGACTTACAACAATAAAGGATTAGCAAAAAATCCCCTTTGGTGCTTTCTTCATTTTGAATGATTGTTACCAAACAATAATCAAATTGCACTATATTTCATTCAAAAGTTTTGTAGAAGATATCCTTCACCGATAGGTAGATTGGGATGATCAGCCAAAGAATGTAGGTATAAATTTGGGCCGTCCTCAAAATTTTGCAGAGTTTCATAATCAAGGACATGAAGGCCCTCTTCCTGTAAAGTGGCCATATATTCAACTACCCAAAGAACATAACCTTGTTCATGATTTATGAGCATAGCAAGAAAAGTTATACAATGAAGGATTAACAGTTCTAGGTTTACGCAGAGCAATTGATGATCAATAAAAGAGAATCGATGATTTAGAAAATCAAGTAAAAACTTAAAAAAAAATCTCGATGCATATGATAACACATATGGAAGACTATTAGAGGCATTATCATCTTTTGATAAGTTCAATACTGATGAATTATAACATCAACAAAACATTGAGTAGACAAGTTACTTTTTGTAATATTAAGAATCATCACTTTATGATAAAGACATCTTTTTTACAATTGAATCTAATCAAAGCATTTAGAGTACATTTTTTCATTTTGAATATCATCATCTATTAAAGATACGACATCATCTATTTCTTCAATGTCTAAACCATCATTGTGGTCTACATCAAATTCATGATCCCTCCATGAATCATTTTCTAAACTTTCATCAGTTTTAAATTGTCCAAAATTTTGTTGTGTTGGTGTAGAAGCTATCTTGGTTGGAGCATGTAACAAATACATATTACAAAAACTGTATATCAAATCATTGGCACATGACACACTTATGTGATTTCTTTGTTTTGAATGAAGAAAATCATATGCTCTTGAGTTACGTTCATAACTACCACTTGAAGATCTTATGGAAAGCAATCTCATAGCTATATGTTGAAACTCCATTCTTTCACCTCAATACTCTTTCCACCATACAAGAGGTGGATGCTTTTGAATCGCTTCAATGTGCCATAGATTTTTGAAACTTCCTTCTTGATTTACATAAGCTACCCTCTTATGGAATGGACCTCCATAATCTATGACATGTGGATTTCATATTTTACATGACTTTTTTGTTTGATGCTTGACAATTGAGCTGAAATGTTGGATCCAAAACAAACATTGTTCCATATGAATGAGTATGCCTTTTTGTCCATCATTTCTCTTCTAACAATACAACCAATGTTTTTTTTGTGATGAGAAATGATTAATGTATTTCACTTTTTGAATATCTTCTAACATAATCCAATAAACTTTTACTATCACAAATGCATCCATATCAACAACTCATAAAATTTCCACAAAGCTTTTAGTAGTACCAGAATTTTTTTCAAGATTATCCCAAAACTTTTGTGAGTGTATTAGAGAGATACACTTTGAAGCCACAACTCGATAAGAAAGATTCTCTAGCAATGCCTCCCACCTTTGATCTAAAATAATTTCTATAAGTGCTTGTGTGACTTTGAATAATGCATTAAGCATGATATAAGATGTTGCAAATCCTGTAGCACAAAAGATATGAACTACTTTATTGGGAGATTTTGAAAAAAAGAGCCAATATGAAAATTGATGCTCTTAGATAAATTTGACCACATGATTTGCATCTAATGAATTTTTTTTATGAAACATAATTTGTTTATATTTTTCAATAATAGAGTTAGTGTGTGAGCTGCACATGGAACCTAGTAATGCCTTCATCCTTTTTTTCTATCACAATTCAAAACTTTGAAAATTAGATGATCACTCACTATCGTATAACATTCTTTGGACTAACTATGCAAGATATAGGATGTTCATGTATCTTTACAAGGAAAGCTGAAATTTTATCCTTAAGAGATGTATTGAATGCTTCCAAGAACATGCTTCCCTTTGGCCATATCACCATTAAAATAATCAATGGATTCTTTTGAAAACTTGCCCATCCCTCTAGTGCTATTGTGCATCCAAAGATATAGGATGTTCATGTATCTTTACAAGGAAAGCTGAACTGCTATCCTTAAGAGACGTATTGAATGCTTCCAAGAACATGCTTCCCTTTGGGCATATCACCATTAAAATAATCAATGGCTTCTTTTGAAAACTTGCCCATCCCTCTAGTGCTATTGTGCATCCATACATGGGTACATAATCGAGAACTATTCATTTTAAGATAACCTCAATACTATTCTTCAATTTATCTACATATTTTGTTTTCATTTTTATTGTAATCTAGCATGGTGAATCATTTTCGTGCAGTTGACATCAAAGATTCTTTGAAAATAAGATTGCAAATAACATTGAAAGGAGTTCAAAATGCTAAAAATGCTTTAGTCCATTTAACATGAATCTCAAAACAATCTTGCTTTTCAAAACCTACATATATTCTGTTTTTTCATTTAGTATGAGCAATATTAGGTGACACATTATTAGATCCACCTATTTTAGTAGATTCATATGGTCTACTCTTCTTGACATGTCTATAGAATACGGAGGAGACATATCCTAATTATTTTTGAAATATAGTTTATGATACTTGAGTATATATATATATATCATGTGCTTCTCTATTGTCATTTATACATCTACTCATTCTTGTTCTACACTTTGACTACTTCAAAAGTATTGCGAACTATTCATGCTTTTAAATATTTTTTATGTGATACCTTGGGATTTACATTTGTTTGCATAACTTGCAAAATGTACCCATATATCACTATCTAGATTTGAGCATCTTGTAACATTGTTGCTTTTCCTAAAAAGATGCTCTTTTATCCAAGTTGCATTTCCCACATAATGATGTCCAAAACATTTGCATCTATTGTGGAGTCCATTTTACCCTCTTGATGAATAGTCACATATGATCATTCTTTTCCCTTTTCCATAATGTTTGTTTTAATGAAGTCTTTATATATAGAAGAACGATAACATATATCCATATCAAATAAGATATATATTCCACAATATACATATATATATATATATATATATATATATATATATATATATATATATATATATATATAATAAAAATAATTTAGAGTCTCTCTCTTAATTTTTTCAAATCTATTAATCTATGTATTTATATTTGTATTTACACCTCTTCATATAATTGATTTTTTTATCAATGTTGTAAATCAAACAATCACAATCGATTCTAACTCACAATCATACACACATGTACATGTGCACATACTATTATAAAGTAATTTTAATGTTGATTGAGAGAATTACATTAGATTTAACTCACAATCATACACATACACATACACATACACACACATATTATTGTGAAGTAAGAATCAGGCGTGAGTCAAAAAATTACAATAGATTTTAACTCACTATCATACATGCACATACACATACTATTGTGAAGTAAGAATCAATGTTTAGTGAGACAATCACAATAGATTTTAATGCACAATCGTGCATGCACATACACATACACATACTATTGTGACATAAGAATCAATGTTGAGTCAGACAATCACAATAGATTTTAACATACAATAATACACGCACATACACATACACATACACATAATGTTGTGAAGTAAGAATTAGGTTGAGTCAGAAAATTACAATAGATTTCAACTCACTATCATACATGCACATACACATACTATTGTGAAGTAAGAATCAATGTTGAGTGAGACAATCACAATAGATTTTAATGCACAATCGTACATGCACATACACATACACATACACATGCTATTGTGACATAAGAATCAATGTTGAGTCAAAAAATCACAATAGATTTTAACATACAATAATACACTCACATACACATAATACTGTGAAGTAAGGATCAATGTTGAGCCAAACAATCACATTGGATTTTAACTCACAATCATACACTCACATACACATACTATTGTGAAGTAAGGAGCGATTTTCTGTCAGACAATCACAATAGATTTTAACACTCATAATGATACACGAACATACACTTACACACACTATTGCAAAGTAAGAATCAATGGTGAGTGAGACAATCACAATAGATTTTGACTCAAAATGATACACTCATATACACATACACATACTAGTGTGAAGTAAGAATCAATGTTGAGTTAGACAATCACAACAGATTTTAACTCATAATCATACGTGCACATACACATACTCATACACATACAGGTACACATACTATTTTGTGGTAAGAATCAATGTTGAGCCAATCATACATGCATATACACTCTCTAAACCAACTTTGCAAGTACAAGAGAAGTTCAAGAGGAAGAGGCAAAGAAGCTAGAAAAGGTAGGGGAGATCTCAAAAATCCTTATATTGTGCTATATGTGGAATTAGCAATCATGTCACTAAGCAATACTTGAAGAACCCATGTAACCAAAGATGAAGAGGATACAATAGAGGAGGATATGCAGCTCCTTGAGGCATCTATAACAATAACTATGGCTACAATGGAAATAACAAATTCAACAACAACAATCAAGGAGGTTACAAAGGAAGACAAAACTAAAACAATTATACTAATGATCAATCACAATAATACTCTCTTCTACTCATGAACGTGACTATAAAAGGAGGTAAATCAGATGAGCATGTATTCTATATTGATTTTCGATGTTCAAATCCTGTAGCAGGGAATGTAGCACTACTCTTAGATTTGGAAGATCCCAAGTCAAGAACAAAGTGCAAACATGAAGATTGGATACATAAATTCATCAAATGGTAACATGAATTTTGGTGAGCAGATTTCTCTACGTACCTTCCATGACCGAGAATTTGATAAGTGTAGGTCAGATTGTGGAGAAAGAATTGCAAGTGAGGTACATAGATTTCTCTATGTACCTTCCATGACCAAGAATTTGATAAGTGTAGGTCACCTTTGAAATCCAAGATGCAAAGAGCATAGCATTGTTGAATTATGGCACACAAACTCTACCAGGATTAGAAATTTGGCATAAAACGTTGGCTCACATTGGAGAGAGGATGTTGAAGCAAATAAGTAGAAATCTAAATCCACTTGGACTATGAAATATCAAAAATCAATATATGATTTACAAATGTAGTGCATGCCAATTTTCCAAGTCCTATAGACAAACTTCCACAAAAAAAAGGATACATGCATGGAGGCATCTTGGAGCTTGTCCACCCTGCCATTTTGGGGGCAAAGTAAGGAACCATGTATCCCAAGTTCAAGGTATATTGCTTTCATTGATAATTGTAGTGGTTGGACTATACTCTATTTCATGAAGCATAAGGATGAAGCATTTTCTTGTTTCAAAAAGTATCCACTTGTAGAGAATCAAACAAGTAGAACATTGAAGAAGTTAAGGTCTGATGGAGGGGGAGAGTGTTTCTCCTACTAGTTTGATTCCTTCATGTAATAGAGAGGAATCAAAAAATAGATTACAAGGAGATAAACACCTAGGAAAAATGGCATAGCAAAAAGAAGAAATAGGACCATTGTGGAAATAGCTGGGCCATTTCTTAATGTGAAGAGGTTGCCCAATTATCTATGGGTAGAGCTAGTATCCACTACCACACAACTTATCAACATGTTACCCTCAAAGTCCTTAGAAGGTATGACTTGCTATGAATCTTGGAATGCAAGAAGATCAAGCTTGCATCATTGCAAAATATTTGGATGCATTGGATATGCACACATTGTTGGGTGTGTGTAGAAGTGCGAGAGTCACACAAGAAGCACACACAAGGAGCACAAACACAGCAAGACACACGGAGAAGACGATGGCTTGAATAGCTCTCTCTATTGATCGATGAACTGACCTGAAGTAGGAGCTGAATAATATCCCTAAGTACAAAGTACCACCACATATGAGAGTATCAAGTATGTGGTAACATGGGGAAAAAACCTCTAGCCAGCACTAGAGTAAAAAGTGCCCATGTATAGGGAAAAGGTTCACATCAAAGCTACTCGAGGAACACATAAATGTAACAACCCCCCCTGGAGCGAATGATGTGAACACATACAGGGAGTGACAGATCAGCCCCCACAAGGTAATAAGCCTAAAGCTTTGCGAAAAGCTTCAAACTTTTCCCGTGGAAGAGCTTTGGTGAATATGTCTGCCACATTATCTTGTGTAGGCACATATACCAAATCAATATCTCTTGCATGAAGGCGCTCTCTCACATAGTGATAATGTACTTCAATATGTTTGGTGCCTGCATGAAACACTGGGTTTCGTGCAACAACCAAAGCACTCTGATTATCTGTGAGAATATGTGTAGCAGCATCAATCTCCATGCAAAGATCCATCAATAGGCGTCTCAGCCATATACACTCCACTGTAGCTGTGAAAACTGTCCTGTACTCAGCTTCACAACTCGATGTCGCCACTGTAGGTTGCTTCTTACTCAACCAAGATATGCATGAGTCTCCAAGGAAAAAGCAATTACCACTAGTGGACACGCGAGTATCATAACAACCAGCCCAATCACTATCTGTAAAAGCATGCAAGCATGGCTGAACATCTCTGCCATAAAAGAGGCCTAAGCTCAAAGTGCCTCGAAGATATCTAAACACACGTTTCACCGCTTGCCAATGCTTAGTGCCAGGGCTATGCATGAATCGACTCAACTGGGAAACTGCATACTGTATATCCGGCCTTGTGTTGCATGCATATATAAGACATCCCACAGCGTGCTGATAAAGAGAAGTGTCAAATGCATCACTGGAATCCTCAACTGAGAATCTAAATCCTGTCTCAACTGGTGTGGAAACTGGCTTGCAATCCTCAAAGTCAAAACGCTGAAGTAGTTTTTCAACATACTTTGCTTGATGCATAACAATTCCCCCCTCAAAGGATACAAACTGGATGCCAAGATAGTAGCGCAAAAGACCAAGATAAGTGACATCAAAAGTATGCTGCAAATCAGCCATAAGAATGTAAAGTTTTGCATCACATGACCCAGTCAAGAGTATGTCATCGATATAAAGAACAAGCACTATAAGATCAGCCCCATTTTTGCGTACATAGAGTGTGCTTTCATCGGACTACATGTGAAGCCAAGAGCAATCAAGTGCTTATGTATTTTGTCATACCATGCACGTGGAGCTTGCTTGAGACCATACAAGGCTTTATGCAAGCGAGAAACCATATGCTCTTTCCCTTTCATAGCAAATCCAGGAGGTTGCTTCACATAAACCTCTTCTTGCAAATCTCCATTCAAGAAGGCTGTTTTTATGTCCAATTGATGCACTTTCCAACCTCGATGGGCAGCTAATGCAACCACAGTACAAATGGTAGTCATGTGTGAAGTAGGTGCAAAATTTTCCTCATAGTCAATGCCATATTGTTGCGCATATCCTTTGGCAACCAATCTAGCTTTGTAGCGATCAATGCTACCATTAGATTTTCTCTTAATCTTATAAACCCACTTTGTACCAATGGCATTCTTTCCTTTTGGCAATTCACATAACTCCCAAGTACCATTCCTATGTATGGAATCCATTTCTGATTGCATAGTACTCATCCATTGTGGATCATCACATGCATCTGCAAAAGAAAGTGGCTCTTCATTACATGCTGTAGCAATAAGAGAATAATCCACAAAATTACTTGATGCATGGTGAGAGCTTGATCTTGCTCTACCAAGTAAAGGTGCACTCAATTTGCTGTCCTGCAAAGTTTGTTTCAGCCACTTTGGCATAGCTTGTGAACTCTTGATAGACATGCGTTCATTATGTAAAACATCTTCAATATGTACATCATGCGTGGGCTGAATTTCGTGCTCAGTTTCAGCCATATTTGGACGCAAATGTTCAGCCATATGTGGCTGAAAATTTCCAACAGTGTTGGCAATTTTTGGCTGAATTCTTTCAGCCATGTTTGGCTGGAAATTCTCTGCATTTTCAGCCCTACTTTTCAGCCCTTTGAACCTCAGTTGGCTGGTCTACATGGCCATAGTCAAGCGCACCATTTTGGAACAAAGGCATGAGTGTATCGAACATATCTTGTGAGCTAACTGTTGGCAGTTTTTTGCATTCAAGTAGAGGGAAAACTGAATTTTCAGCAAATACCACATCTCGACTCACAGTAATTGTGTTCGTCAATGGATGGTACAACCGATATCCCTTACTTTCAGCACTATAACCAACAAATATACATTTCTTTGCCTTGTCATCAAGTTTGTGATGTTGTTGTGATGGCACAAGAGCATATGCCAAACAACCAAACACATGCATATGACTAACCATAGGCTTATGACCATTCCAAGCCTCATAAGGAGTGATGACTCTCAATGCTTTTGTAGGGCAGCGATTCAACACATAATTTGCACACATGACCGCTTCCATCCAAAATTTATGAGGAAGATGCTTTCCTTTAACCATACATCGTGCCATTTCAAGTAGAGTTCTATTTTTACGCTCGGCAACACCATTTTGTTGAGGTGTATATGGCACCGTACATTGGTGTGAAATAACTCTTTCACGAAGAAAAGCACTAAACTCATGTGACATGTATTCACCACCATGATCCGTGCATAGAGTCAAAAGCTTTTGTGAAGAAAAATTTTCAGCCATAGCTAAAAATGCTTTGAAGCAAGAAAATACCTCATTCTTTGCTTTCATAGGATACACCCATGTATGGCGAGTAGCATCATCAATGAAGGTAACAAAATATACATGCTTCCCAAAAGATGGAGTCTTGACGGGACCACATACATCACTATGAACAAGTTGCAATTTTCTTGTAGTGTGTGTGTGACTATCTTTTGGAAAAGAAGCACGATGCATTTTTCCAAGAATGCAACCTTCACATGCATGCTTTTCAATGGACTCAAGTGTAGGCAAGCCAGTAACCATGTCCTTCTTTTGCAAGTAGAGCAAACTATTGAAGTTTAAATGACCAAAAAGAGCATGCCAAAGCTCCATTTCAGCCATGGAAGAAGTATGAGCAACTAAGGCATTCGAGGCAGCCCTCTTGTATGTATCCATGCGATACAAACCATTACATAATGTACCGGACATCACGATAACATCGCCATTGCTGGAATCATGAACCATACACTTATCATCAACAAAGTGTACATGAAGTCCAGCTTTGACAATCAACAGATTTGAAATTAAGTTCTTCTTGATACCGGGTACATACAATGCATTTTTCAAGAGAATCACACCTCCATTTGCAGCCGTAAGCTCAATTTCTCCTACTCCAATATAGGATAAGAGGCATTGTTTGCACACACCACATGTCCTCCTTTAGGTGCATCTTTCAAAGAGGCAAAAAATCTTTTGCATGATGTTATGTGCTTTGAAGCACCACTATCAAAGAACCAATCCAAATCAGCCTCATTCACAACCATACATTTAGAATGTAAAGAAGCATCATAATGACATGTAACAACACATGCCCAAAAATCTTGAGCCATGTTAGCTTCATCATTCTTTGCATTTGCTGAATTTTCAGCAATAGACATGCCCGATTCCTTCTTCTTTTCATTGTGTTTAGCAAGCTTTCTACACTCATCAATAGTATGACCAGCCTTACGGCAATATTTGCATCTCTTCTTCTTTTGCAAATCACCATCATTAGAGGAATGAGTGGAAGAGGAAGCTTGAGGCTTTGGTTTTGATGAACCAAAAGCTGAACCATACTTGCTTTTCCCCTTTTGTGAGATAGCAAGTGCTTGCGTTCCTTCAATCAAACCACTCCTATTCACTCTAGATTGCTCTTCTTGCAAAAGAAGAGACACAACCTCATCAAATGCATACATATTAGGATTTCCTTTTGCAACCAAACGAAGTGTAGTAGCAAAGCTTTGAAAAGATTCCGGTATAGAGCCCAAATTCCACGAATTTGTAGTGGTTGAGTTGCAATCAAATCAATCAATTAGTCACTTAAAAGTAGATATAACTAGATCTTCACTTTTTCTAGATTGTAGGGAAGTGAAGTGATTCCTTCCAACAACTCTTACCGCCTTCATTTGAATTCAAGATCCACTTGTAGAAGTCGTGGATCACTTCTAGAGTCTATATAGAGACTTCAAAACACTTGTACAATATATGGAAGCAATATACATACACTTGTGACCATCATTGCCTTGCTTCATTTTTCTGCATCATCTTCTTTCATAACAATAAGCTTGCAGAGGCTACAGCTACGAAGGCTCTGCCTATGGAGAAGTTTGAAGCTTTCCGCAAAGCTTTGGGCTTACTTCCTTTTGTGATTTGATTCCACATAGCTTGGCACTTCCTTATACATGAGTGCCAGCTCCTTGTTCACGGCATCAGTCCCAGGGGGGATTTGTTGATATCTTTAGGTAGTGATGTGTGTGATCACCCTACATTGAATATTGTGTGTTGTGTTCCAAGCTTCTTCTTCTTCCTTGTGATGTTTGCGTGCTTCCGTAGATGCCTCACTCCAACAACACGTACCACATGTATCACACAAGAGAACAAGGATTTGATTATCATGTTTTGGACAATAGAGAGGAGGGTGTCACCAAATAAGAAGGATATAAGCAGAACCCGTCTTGGTAGAAATCAATATTTGGAGTACCTCATTCACCTTCTTGATGTATCTCAGGTAATCCTATTTTTAGTCATGAGTTCACAATTTTAGCTAATTAGACATAGTGAAAAGTTAACTAGTAATATCTAACTAAACTTAAACTAAGTAATATAGAATTTAATTAGTAACAAGTTAGTTAGTTATAACTACTATGGCAACAAGCTAATATTTAATAGTAGAAGTTATGCATACCTAGTTAACAAGTAACAAGATAACCAAGTAATAATCAAAGCTATGCATACTTAACTAGCTTGTAAAAAGAAAACTAGTAGTAGTTGATTCAGAACAGGCTATTTAATAATAGCTAATTAATAACAAATGCATAAGATCAAGCTAATTAGTAATAGCTACTTAGTAGATAACTAGTAACAAACTATCTAGTAATAGCTAATTACAAAACATCTAATCAAGAATGAACTACTTTGTAATAGCTAAATAGTAACAAGCTAATTAGTAATAGCTAATTATTAATGAATAACCAAGAAGCAACTACTTATTAATAGATAACTGATAACAAGCTAATTAGTAATAGCTAGTTACAAACAACTAACCAAGAAACAACTACTTAATAATAACTAACTAGTAACAAGCTTATAAGTAATAACTAATTTTTACAACTAACCAATGACCAACTACTTAGAAATAGCAAAGTAGTTACAAGCTAATTCGTAGTAGCTAATTACTAAAAAGTAACCCCAAACCAACTACTTAGTAATGGCAAACTTGTAACAAGCTAATTAGTAATAGATAATTACTAACAAGTTACCAAGAACTAGCTACTTAGTAATAGCTAACTAGTACCAAGCTATTTAGTAATAGCTTATTACAAACAACTAACCAAAAAACTGGCTCCTTAGTAATAGCTAATTGCTAAAAACTATCCAAGAACCAACTACTTAGTAATAGCTAATTAGTAACAAGATAATTAGTAACAACTAATAACTTACAACTAACCAAGAACCAACTACTTAGTAATAACTAATTACTAACAACTAACTTAGAAACAACTATTTAGTAATGCCTAATTGGTACAAAGCTAATAACTAATAGCTAATTGGCAACAAGTTAATTTTTAATTGGTAATTTCTAACAACCAACTAATGGCCAGCTACTTAGTAATAGCTAATTGGTAACAAGATAATTATTAATGGCTAATTACTAACAAGTAACCTAGAATCAACAACTTAGTAATAGCAAACTAGTAACAAGCTAATTAGTAATAGATAACTACTAACAAGTAACTAAAAACCAGCTACTTAGTAATAGCTAAGCTATTTAGTAACAAGCTAATTAGTAATAGCTAATTATGAACAACTAACCAAGAACTAGCTACTTATTAATAACTAATTAGTAACAAGCTAATTAGTAATAGCTAATTACTAAAAACTCACTAAGAACAAGCTACTTACTAATAGCTAACATGTAACAAGCTAATTAGTAATAGCTAATTAATAATAACTAATTACAAACAACTAACCAAGGACTAGCTACTTAATAATAACTAACTGTTAACAAGCTAAATAGTAATAGCTAATTACTAGCAGCTAACTAAGACTCAGATACTTATTAATAGCTAACTAGTAACAAGCTAATTAGTAATAGCTAATTACAAACAATTAACCAAGAACTAGCTACTTAGTGATAACTAATTGTTAACAAGCTAAATAGTAATAGCTAATTACTGACAAATAACTAAGATAGCTAACTAGTAACAAGCTAATTAATAATAGCTAACTAGAAACAACTAACTAGGGACCACCTACTTAGTAATAGCTAATTAGTAACAAGCTAATTGGTAATAGATAATTACTAAAAGCTAACTAAGAACCAGTTACTTAGTAATCTTACTGGTAACAAGCTAATTAGTAATAGCTACTTAGTAATACCTAATTGCAAACAGCTAACAAAGGACTAGCTACTTAGTAATTACTAAGTGGTAACAAGCTAATTAGTAATAGCTAATTACTAAAAATTAACTAAGAATTAGATACTTAGTAATAGCTAATTAGTAACAAGCTAACACCTTATAAGAACTAACCAAGAACCAGCTACTTAGTAATAGCGAAGTGGTAACAATCTTATTAATCACTAGTAATAGCCACTTGTTTGTGTAATGTAGATGGAGCTATTTATATGCTTCAACAATGCCATGGAATGATAATTATCTAGCTTGGAAAGTTTGAATCATCGAATCCATATTTTGTTAAGAGATTGAATAATAGATTCACATGTTGTTGCATTTATCATGTTCAAATGCCATACCTTAAGGGTGCAATTAATGTCCTACATCAATAAAGCTCTATCATGCATAGTTGTCTTTGTAAGTGTGACTATTGTATTTGTCAAGTCGGGAAGACATCAAGGTGCAATGCTTCAATAGCTACATTTTGATCAATTAGCAACATTATAGAGAGTATTCAATGTCCATGTCAAAATGATACCATATTCCACTAGTACAAATGTGTGATGGGTGAGTGATCTGATTGTGGAGTAGGACATTTATAGTGGTGTCCGAGAGAGACTAGCATTAAGGAATATCATATTCCTATAAAGATCTTTGAGGATATCGAGTCAATGTATGAAGGACAAGTTCATAAAAGTAAAGAATTGATAAAGAGGGGGATGAATCCTAAAGTTGTAGCACGATTATTTGAGAAAACTCTAAAGAAATTTATCAAGCACAATTTCATTTATTTATGGAAAGCAAACCAATTTAAGATGTGTGTCTTTGAATTCCCAGGCGACGTTGTGGTTTCAATGGTTGATCTTGCAAAAAACTATATATTCTGTGAGCAAAATGAAATACAATCTATGCATTGGCAGGTTGTACAGATAACTATTTTTGTGCATATCACATATTCTCGTTTGGAGGGCATTCCTAAAACTTCTTTTTTGTGCAACATTGTTTCCAATTACAATGGCAATGGTTGAGAGATCTAAACCTTGAGTTAAGCCAACATTTGGTATGGTAAGATGGTGCAACTTCTCAATTTAAAGCTAAACATCCATTCTAATTTGTAGGAAGATATCCATGGCTAATAGACATGACTATGATGTGGAACTTCTTTGAGTCAGGGAAAGGGAAGGGAGAAATGATGGTGCAGGTGCACTTGTGAAAAGGGCACTAACCCATGGACAACTTAAACCTTAGGGTGCAATGTTGAAGTGTACTACAGATATTGTGGAATTTCTCAGGGCACATTTGTCAGGGTCAAAAGGCAGAGATGTCACATGAGTTTTCTAGGAACTTAAGATTGATGAATTGATTAGGGAGAAGGCTTGGGATTCTAAGGGGATATCTCAAGTTTGATCCTTGCATTCAACTAGTGGCTATTCAAGGCTAGATTTACATTGCATTGGTGTCAGAGAACTAACATGTTATTGCTTTCATTGTATCCAAGGTCAGTGGAAAAGATGCATCAATAAACGCCATGCTCAAAATTGAGCGTACCATACTTTGACTCTGATTAGTGAATCAGATGAAGCAAAAGACTCAACCTTTTCCAATTTTACATTTGAAGGTGATGGTAACTATCTATTAGATGCATTGGTAGTGGATGAAAACTTTGTAGTCAACACAGAAGAGGACAATGATGAAGGTGCAAATTTCTATTTATTAAAGTGCACACAAGGTAAACAATTCACTCCAAAGAGTGTAATGGATTCTTAGAATAACCTGATAGCTTCAAGAACATATTATGTGGTGGGTTCATTTTATGAGAGACTAGAAGAAAATGTCTATATGTTGTTAGAATCAATACCATCAGCTTATATGTATTCCTATCTTGTAAGTTGCACTAAAATACCCATGTCACTAGTCCATGATTGTACAAACATGTTTACCATTAATGGTGATGTCTATGAGGCTGTTTACAATAGTTTGCCCTGGAATTTGTAATACCCATGTGATGATGGACAACTTTTTTGTCTCGCACTATGTAGTACACAAATTGACTACTAGATAATTATAAACTAGTTTCTTAAGTAACAGTTTTTGTGCTAAGAAGTTCAATCAAGTGGTGGTGTGCTTATTTGTATTTGGTGAGGTCTTGCCCCTAGCATAGTTTGTAACTCTTCTATATTAATATTCAATTTTTTTGTTCTCTAAAAAAAAAGTGTCGCAGCTCACCCCCCTCAAAACAAAACATGCACCCTTGAAATAGATGAAATTGATGGTTGTAAAGGTTTTTTATTTAAATCCAATGATCATAGTAATTTAACATTTGCGTTGAAGTGGAACAAGTGTTATTTAAGAGGGTGGAAGCATTATTTTGGAAGGAAATACCATTTATGTACCAATCGAATAGCTTGAATGCACCCATAAACTTAAAGTAGTTAACACATAAATAGCTAACAATTGAACGATATAGCTAGCAGTTGGATCAACATAGCTAATAATCTTTTTAAAATCAAAGTATTTAACATAAGTCTATAAGAATGATTGTACACAATGTTTTGTTATCTACATACTTAGTGTTTTCAATAGTTATGTCTTTCACTGATTGTCAACTTTGATAGCATGAGACAACATCTTCTAATGTTGTAAAATAAATTGTAGGTAGCAATAATAATTACTAATGTATTCTCAAACCTGTACTCCACATTCGTGTCACACAAATGAGCCAATCTCTTGAAATGGATTGAAAAATTCCATAAACACTGATCCCTCCCCCAAATACCCATAAATTTCTTCTTGAACTCTTGAAAGGTTGTATCAATATATTTGCTGACCTGATCTAGATCATAGCCACTCCAAATCTAGACATTGAAATGTTTAAGGCACCATCATAGAAAGGCTTATTGTCAAGAAAATCGTAGTTACTTTGGATGTTCATACATACATAAACTTCTAGAATCAGAGCCCTATGCTGTAAATCCTTGTGATCAGGTTTTAATTCTTGTATCTCCTCCTCTGTCAGGCCATGTTGAATCTTTGGGGGGTCCCTTTCTATCTCAATAAATTTAGGTTCCATTACCAAATGATCCAACCTCCTTTGTTTTTTTGACTTGCCTTGTATCTGTTTAGGCTCTTGATTCGCTTATGGTGTAAACACTAGTACATGATTAGTTTGAGTTGAAACTGGTACTTTTTGCTCAAACATAGATTACATTAATGGAAGGGGTTGTACTCAGTCATACACTAAATTTCCTTCATTGAAGCCGACTGCAGAGAAGTGAGGATCTTTGATGTTCTTGAAAGTCTGGAAAGTGACTAGCATCAATTCAAATATCTTCATACACATCTGGGCCATAACATCAGGTATGTTCTGTACTCTGGTACCCCAGTGGCGGATGGTTGATATCATATAAGTTACCATGGCAGGTCCCCGTGGCGGTGCGAGGTACACATAGTTGAGCCATTTCTCACAGCCTTTTATATTCTTAAGAGTGATTGCAAGTTCTGGCCATGTGCATCTTCTAAGTGCTGGAATGTAACATGGGTTATATTTGATGAAGATTGTCATATTGTTCCATGTACGAACCATCTCCGGATATGTTTCACAAAGACGTATCCGCCAAGTGGGTTGGTAGATGGATCCACATGCAGTGCTCTCGAGTATGTCGTCAAGACCAAATTGAGTAGAGAAAGTTAGTACCTTGCTAGTATGTCATTGAATTTCAGTATTATAGTCCGCTAGCACTACGTAGTATGTCACATATTGATCATCAATTGTTCCTATCCATCGATGATGGAACATAAGTATGAAGTATTCTGACTTGATGAGAGTCTCCTCAATCTTTGACATGGATTGGATTTGAACCACTACTCTGTCATCATGTGTGCTACCTATCTTTTCTAGCTTCTATAGCCATACCGGGGCTTCGACTTCGAGTGCGTCTAATCCTTCAGCCGTTTGTTGACCGCTTGGCATGGGTACATAAGGTTCCTCATATGAGTCGTCCACTTCGATGGGTACCAACTCTTCAGGTTCCGGTTCTATGATGGGGGAGGGTTGTCTTTCGTATTGAAGTAGTTTACTCTGCAATTCTGCAACCTGTGCCTTGAGCGCGTCCACTTCTTTGGTATTTGGGATAGAAATTGTGACCCTTGTTTGCTCTTCTTGTGCCCTTATCTGTTGGCGAAGGTTGTCACGTTCTTTTTCTAAGGTGTCATGCACTTCAAGAAGATCAACACGCGTATCGAGGATGGTTCTCATTGTGTCCGAAGGAATAGCTTTAAGCTTTTTTGGATCTATCTCATGAGGGGAGCCTTCCATTGCCGCTTCTAGATTCTCTTCATTCTACTTTTGAAGTCCTTTATTCTCCTCTAGAACAGTTGCCATATGCTTCCACAGTAATGCCAAATTACGACGTACTCTGATATTATCAGACTGATAAACTTCAATTAAAACTTCTAGTTTTTAAATATCTTCAGAATCTGATTGTCGAGGATTATTCAATAAGGTTTGGTGGGCTTGCTCTATAGTAGTATAGCGTTGATTGAGTGCTATGTTCTCTTGTTCTAAGGTTGTCAGCCGCTCTTGTAATTGTTGTTGTTCCACAAGTATATCGTGGTGACAATCTTCTAAAGCATGGTATTCATTCTGCAACTGATATATACATTGATGTAGCATAGAAAAAATATTATTTACATGCATAGATGTTGGGAAGGTGGATGATGCAGGGGGAATGGGAATGAGGGGAGGGGTGGTGAATGTAGTGGAAATAAGAGGTGATGTGGGTGGAGGGGGAAGGGGAGATTGTGGTAGTGTGGAGGGAGGCAGTGGTGCAGTGGGTGGTGATGTGTCCATACGATCAAAAGTGTGTGCCACCATGTATGTAGGGGTGGTAGGTGTGGTGGACATGATTTTTGCAAAAAGTGTTGTGAACGTGGGTGTGGCAGCCCATCCTGGTTGGGTGCTAGAGGAAAAGGGAAATCCTATAGCATCAGAAATAAGACAATAGCCCATAGTCATGTTTACAACTTCAGTGGTTTCCAGATGCGACAAAGACAATGAGAGGGTTGTGACAATTGGTTCAATGGTGGTGGTGTCGTGAGAAGGAGTTATCCTTCAGTGTGGATGGTGTAAATCGGTGCTAAAACATCTATATGAATCTGCTTTCCGGATCGAGTGGGGTGTGTAGGTACTCGTTGTTCAAAGCAGCGAATGTGAGCCATGCCTGAGTGAATGGCTTCATCAAGCCCAAGTGCATCAACATGAAGGTTTAGAGAGTTGATGAATAGTTTATCCACCCCTTCTTCTCCTAACATTTGGCGCATCAGTAATTTCCCTATCTCTTATGATAATTGGTGATGCTCTTGAACTCTCTTCATGGTCTCATATAGTCTCTTGATTTGTGCCGTGTAGGCAGGTTCCCCCACAAGCTCTGGAATTACCTCCTGCTCTAGGTCCTGCTCTTCATCTGATTCTTCTTCCTTGTTCTCTTCTTTGTCTTCATCCACTTCTACTTCTTCGATTCGGGAGGGGCTGGAGTCTCGTAGTCGTGTGTTGTACTCTGATCTAGTCTTCCTTAGTCTCGAGACTCGCTTCATTGATCATTCTGGCGATTTCTTCATCGGTTAAGTCATCCAAAGTAAAACCTTTGGAAATTCCAATTCAAAAGGAATAGGAGGGAAGACGAGGTTTGGTCCCTCTGTACTCTGCCTGGGTAGTGGAATAGTGAATGGGCAAACACGTCTATGTTGAGGTGGTGTCACCTCTGGTGTGAGAGTGGCACCCCTTGCTTGTGCACAGGGTATCTGAAAGGCTCCCCTCATTTTCTTTGATGGTGGGCCTGTAGTTGATGCTCTTCTCTGGAAACTCCTGGACTCTTGACCATACCAATGCTTGTCCGATGGGTACATCTTAAGCCAAACACCTGTAAATGATCTTGGTAAGAGCACAACATCCATGAAGTACATTCTTTGTTCTTGTTCCACTGCTGATATGCAAGGTGGATTTGGTCGATGATCCAATGGGGCATATTGATGGTGAGGCTCTCTGTTTCCGCCAAATACAAACTTAACTAAATTTCTTTGATGGCATGGTAAAGCGTTCTTGAGGAGGGAAAGGCAAAAATGTTGCATACATGTGCGTAAGTGGAGAGTGATAGTTGGAGTCATGGCCACCATATCCTTGAATTTGTTGAGGTCCTTGTGCTTCATTGGTCCAGGAATCAGGGTTTCCTTCTCTGACAGAATATGCATGCCCTTCATGTCCAAGGCATCTCGTACTAAGTTGATGGTCAGTTTGAACCTCTTTAATTCATGTCCTCATGTTAATGCTGGAAGCACAAAGGTACTATCTCCTCCCTTGGCTCTGCTAGGCGTGAGAGTGCTGATCATGTATGAGCAGCGTAGAAATCGGGTTTAGGCAACATAGCTCTGAAGTAACTATCCAAGCTGGCTTTAGTCCATACTAATCTCATATTTTCTGCATTTTGGCACTTTTCAAACTCGCAAGTGAAGAACTGCCATTAATTCTACTTCAGGCTCCTAGAAGTAGGTACCATCTCCTAGTGGTCTTGCAACATCCCTGAACCAATGGGCATGCTTGCCGACCTGTGAGGTGTGCCCCTGTGGAGGGTCCTAAATTGGAAGTACATGAACCGCCCTCAGTTCTTGGTGTCTCTCTCTCAGCTGTTCCTCGAGGAGGAGGGTTTCAATGTCGACTATTTGAGGGTTTTGACCCTGCTCTGTGAACTGGTTCTTGCTGCTTTTGCCATGCTACTGCCTTGCTTGCTGATTCTGTGAGAATATAGCAGCACATGTTAACATTGTAGTGGTCAAGATATGACCATTGGTCGCCGTTACAACATTGACATGAGGCACTGTGATAAGGTTAGTGTTTAGTTGGTGCTTAGTGATTGTGTGTGTAGTTTAGTGAACGAGGAGTTCTATGTGCTATGTGGAATCCTGTAGTGTGAGGATGATGCAGTTAGTAGGTGGAGATGAATTTAGAATTGGGGTCAGGGGGTTTATAAGAAGCTTTCTGTGCCAAACATAATGTGTGGCTTTACATTTGATTTCATGGGGACTTTAGAAGGCTCGACAAGAGTGTCTACTTGGAAATGAGGCTTTTTAAGGATCCATTTACCAGTGATCTTGCTTGTGTGTGTGGATGGATATGTGAATGTGCATGACAAACAATTATGGATATCGACTGTTGGAGCGTGGTGAATAATGATTCATAGTGCGTGGTTTTTGTATGATTATTTGAGCCTGCAAACAAGCCTTAGGCACCCAAATTTGTCTTGATTGGGGGTCGACCTTCATTGAATTCTTGGGAACCTAGATAGACCTTACTATTGTAGATGGATCTTTGAAAGAATTCTCACTAGTGTCCTATCATCGATCGCTAGCAGGACGTTTAGTCAATGGTTTTAACTTGGCCGCAATAGGATATTCACCTTTTCATACCCATACTTGCTTCGGTGGTTGAGACACCTTGCTTCGTATTCTCCTTTGGCCTTGAGCATAGGCCACCTTCTTCCTCTGTGTTTGGTACTCCTTTAGTTGCTCTATCTCTATCACTTTTAGAAAAGAAGGGAGTTCCATTGTATCCTTGGTTTCTTTGTCAAGCACATCATCCTCTACATCATAGAGTTTTGTACAAGAATAGCATCATCATCTTCATGTGTACTCCTGGAAGGACCAGGAGTTGGTGCCTTTCCTATTTTCTTGAGTGCACCTGAACCAAATAAAGCCCTAAGCTCATGGTGAATGTTGCCTTGGTCTAGCATGATTGTAATGAATGGTCTCCTATCCACTATTCTAGGATGAGCAGTTGACTTTGTTTCACACATGTTGATGGGGTACCTCGGTGTTTCTTCAAGATGGTTATAATGTTGTCTCCCTAATCCTTGTCTTTTTAGCTTCATGCACTTAATGCGTTTTAGAGCTTCTACTTGAGCTTCCTTGTGTATTCTCTTTTCTTCCTCCTTACACTTCTTACCCCAATGTGATTCGTTCTAAGCATATCCTCCATAAGAGATTCCTCATAAAGCTTGACTCTATAGCTTACTGATGTAATTAGGCATTATCTCTCCTTCTAGTATGGCTAATTTTGTTGCTCCACTGGTCGATAGTCTGTTAATAATCATAGATCCATAACCATGTTTCTCTAGTTTCCGTCCATGTTGTTTTAACATATACACTAGGACTAAGTCACCTTCTTTTAAGCCTTTATCTTTCACATGTGCATCAAAATAGGCTTTCTATCGCTTCTTTGTTGCATATATCCTTGATGCTGCTTTCAGCCTAGTTTCTCCTAATCATTCCAAGTCCATTATCCTTGATGATAATTCATGGCCAGTCCACTGAATATTCTTGTGCAACCTTAAGGGGGGGTATCAAAAAATCCAAAGGGAGCATAGCGTTTTGAACAAAAACCATCTTAAAGGGAGTTGCATAGAGTATGGTCTTGTAGGCACTCGATATGCCCAAACAGCGTGATGTAACTATTTGTCCCAATCTGAACGTTTGTTGTTCACAAGTTTTGTCAATACATTACAAAGGATCTTGTTAGTACTTTTTGCTTGACCATTGGGCTGAGGATGATATAATGTGGATTTTTTGTGAATCACAATAAAATCCTGTAACAAATATTCAATGACCTGGTTTAGAAAGTGAGTTCCTCGATCGCTCACTAACTCTATAGGCAATCTTCAAATCATAGAATTTCTTTTGTCTTATTGGATCCTCTTTTATGTGTTCCTTAATTTTCCAAGTTCTTCATCCATCTTCTCAACCATTTCTTTAGATAGTTCTACTTTATTGGAAAACTAGAAAAGAAACGTGGAGTCAAGCAATTATAACCATACATAGCCTCAAATGGAGTAATTTTTATAGATGCATGCCATGCACTATTGTATTTGTGTACCTAAGCTCACAATGTCTTAGGGACTTGTGATGACAAAGAATGTACCTCAATCATCAACAAGTGCGTATAACGGCAGATTCGATACACTTGTTAAATTACCAACCCAAGGACTTAGAGCACATCAATTTTATGAAGACATGTGCTTTGGTGATGGCTAATGAAGTGAATGTTCAAGTAATGCATGAAAATTAGGGAAATATATCTCTCAAAACACCTCTCTCAGTGGAAATGTGTATCGCGATACTTGTTCCAACAAGAACAAATCAAGCCATATTTCTTAGCTCAAATACCTGAATATAATCAATAGCAAGTTTTCTTGAAGCTCTTGATGAGATGCATCCAATGATTGTAATCTCAACTCGATTCGACAAGCATGCTTTTAAGTTATGGGCAAAATAGAGAGTGGCAGGAAACACCAACACTCACAAAGCTTCACACACACACACACACACACACTACAATGGGAAAAGAAGAAGGGGAACGAGTAGATGACACCTCTAGTCATACATTTCATGCATCAAACACACATACAAGCTCATGAAGAAAAAGATACCATAGCCACAAGAATCAAATTTGAAATTCCGCTTGTTAGTTCTTCATAATGGCAAAACATTTTTACAAAGAGCAACAAAGTATTGGTCATTTCACATAAGAGATCGGAAATTTTCCTATAAATCGCTGAATTCCTACTATTATACAAAAGTAATGTTATAATCTTCAAGGATCATGCATCTAGAGGACTCCTCTAGAGCATTTAGAAGGCTTCCCAATGTTTTACAATGGTTTTTGGAAGAAGAAAATGGCCATTTATTGAAAATTTTGGAACCTACTTTTCTTTACTTCTTTCTTCTCCCTTCTTCCTTGTCTCTTTGTCATTGGCACACTTTGTTGACTAGTTTGCCCTAAGGCTGGATTTTGATTACTCTATTGTGTCCTAAGAGGGTTTTGAGAAGTGGTCACCTAGTCTCTAGAGGGAAACAATGCAAACCTAAGTACCTCATTCTAGACTTATCAAGGTCATCAATAGGTCTCATCCAAGTAGGCAAACCTAGAAGAGTGTTCTGGATCTTGTAGCTCATAGATAGTGCGGGGTTGATGCCTTCTCCCCGTATGGGTGAGGTCACTTGTAGCAATTGTGAAGTCCAATTACCATGTAAACATCCATCAAGTCATCATCTTGAAGGATTTTGTAACCTCTCCACATGTTGGTTATTACTGATTTTCCTCTAGGAGTGGTCACCATTTCTCCACTATCAGTCCTAGCAAGATTTTCAAGTTCCTCTACTTCTCCTCTCTCATTGATTCACCCTAGGTGATTGTTCACTGCATATATTTGCCCTAGCATATCCATATAAAATCCTCCTTCATATTTTAGAGCCTATCTGGCATGATCTCTGAGTCTATAGGGTTCTTCATTCTTGCCACATATCTATTGAGGTTTTCTAGGTAGATAGGTAGTCCATGCACATTAGTGGAAACATATTGCATGGACATCCTATACTCACCCTCTATCATTGACATGAGTCCAGCCAAAGGCACTGAGCTATGCCCATCCTTTGAGGCCATGACTGAATCTCCTTCTGAGTCACTCGATGAGATTTTAAAGATGGGATGAACACTTTTTTGGGTTATACAAGAGATCAGACTTCTTCGACTCCCTAGTACGCATCTTGACCTTAGGTTCATTCACAATCAAGTCCCTTAGGGTCTCTTTAGGAAGATCTATCAAGTCTAGAATGTGGTTTAGATCAATAATTAAGCACTCGAAATGCTTAGTCTTCACTTCAAAGTTCTTTTGGAGCTTTTTCTATTTCTCCATGATACACATATCTTCACGATATACAATAACTCACTAAAACCAATGATACACAATTCTCACAATATGATACTTGTTATGAACATGATACATGATACAACAGTAGTCAGGATACTCAATACTCAATGTGATATTGATAGACAATACAGACAATACGATACTTGGGGATCTCCATCATACATGATACTTGACTTGAACATGATACACAATACAAGATGGAATCACGATACACAATACTTCAGTAGCATGATACATGATACTCAAAAGTAAACGATACATGATACTCAACAATATTGGTGATACACAATACCATTCTTCATGATACATGATACAAGCCCTAGGTTGTGATACATGATACTTCATAGTATCAGTGATACACGATCTTAGGTGATTGTGATACTCAACCAATGATACAAAATACTTGTTGGAACATCAAGCATTCATTATGCTTGAGGAAGATATGCTCTACATCAAATCCATTATTTGGATGCTATGAATATGCCTTAAAGAATAGCACTTATGTGCATTAATTGGTTGATTACTTATGATCATTTCTCTTAAAGTTCAAGGTATTTAACTTTGTAAAGGAAAGAGTAAAAGGCCTAGAAGCCATGAGTTCAAAGTAGTTGGGATTGATTCTCAATCAATCAATCAAAAAGTAGATCTGATTTAAACTTTCTCTTTCCCTAGATTGTAGGAAAAGATTCCAATCAATCTAAACTAACAAACCCGCCTAATTTTGAATTCAAATTCATGGAGAAAAGGTGTGGCCATATCCGCAAGAGTCCATTAAAGACACCAAATCATTTGTACATTAAGGATATTTTTTATTTGAAGCAATACATAAACTCTTTGATCATTGCTTGGTGCCACTTCAATTTTTTGCTTCTTCTTCCTCAGACTTAGTCAACTTTCTGAGATTGTTGCCCTCTCTACAGAGCTCCAAATTGCATGTTTAAGCATTGATAAGGTATAACTTTCTAGTCTATGTGTACAAATTTTCAAGTCATTTTGTTCACTAGTTTCAGAGATATTCAAGTTTTACAATCTCGGGGTCTTTCTCTGCACATCTGTGAAAAATCAGGATGACATCAGTTCAATGTTAAGGTGATTTCTCCTTCTATAGTTGTTATAAATTAGGGCTTTTCTGTATTTTAACAAGACAAACCTATGTATGACACTCCCTTAAGAGGAATGTTTCCAATTGTTACTGTGTTGGCTACTCTCAATGTTTGAAGTCACAAGTTCATTCATTTTTAGAAGGTTTTGTGAGCTAGTCAAGGTGCAAGTTATTTGTTTTTCATCAACTTGTTTTTGTTGATGTTCCAAAGTACCTATTGGGTTTTATTGCACTAACCACAAGTCTAGAAGTCCTACTTTACATATCCAAAGAGCTAGGGCTGGTCCTATGCTAATTTGATGGACCAACTTGACAACTCTACTCTCCAAGCCTCTCCAAGCTTCTCCAACTTTTCTTTCAGTGGTATCAGAGCAACTTCAAGATGGGAGATGGCTTTCCATCACTGATTGAGAATCTTGATAGACACAATTATGCTTCTTGAAAAATTAGAATTGAGGCTTATTTGTAAGGAAGGAACCTATATGGGATTGTATTAACGCAACGCCTATTTCAAGATCCAATGGAGGACCTACTCAAGAGGAAACAGATAGGGTCACACTTTTGTGTGCAAGGGATGCTCAATCAAGGTCATACATACTCAAATTTATCTCTGATTTTCTATTAACACATATTAGAGGATGCAAAACATTTCAAGAGACTTGGGATGCCCTAGAGACTTTCTTTTTTGTTAGTACAAAGGTAAGGAAGAACCATATTTGGAATGAGTTGAGCCAAATGAAGAAGAGTCCAAAAAAAAACCATCATTGAGTTTGTTACAAAGGTCAAGGAGGTTGCTAATCAATTGGAATCCATTAGAGAGCTAATTGAATAAGAGGCCATCACGAGGCAAATTTTCAATGGGATTAGAGATGGCAATCAATGGCAATCTTTCACCACAGCCTATGATCTCATCATGGATGTACAAACTCTAGACTTCAACATCTTTCTTGGAAAACTCTTTAATCAAGAGGCCAACAATAGCATAATACAATAACAATAGAGGCCATAATAGAAGGTAATACAAACATTATTATGAAGATTAGCAACATGAAGACTCATTGCTCTTGATGAATCTAAGCCACAAGGAAGGTAAAGGAGATGATAATTTATTCTACATAGATTCAGGATGTTCAAATCATGTTGTAGGCAATATAGCTCTCTTATCTGATTTGGAAGGTCCAAAGCATAGACATGAAATTCAAATAGGGGATGACAGAAAGCATTGTGTGGAGAAGATCGGTAATGTCAAAGCTTCCAATGATAGGAAAAATATTTTGAGCAAGGTACTCTATGTTCCCACTATTACAAAAAACCTAATAAGTGTAGGCCAAATAGTTGAGAAAGTCTTGCAAGTTAGGTTCACGCAACATGGAACTTTTGTGGAAGATCCATGTCAAAGCTTCAAGAAGATAGCCACAGGTGAGAAGCATGGTAAGCTCTTTACTTTTGAATTAGGAGAAACCAAAAACATAGCTCTATTCAACTTTGGGTTTCAAACCCTAAGTGAGCTTGAAGTGTGGCATAAGAGGCTAGCTCATGTGAATGAAAGAACCTTAAAGGAGATATGTAGGGATCAAAGTGTTTTTGGATTGATAAACACATAAGAGCAACACATGATTAATAGATGTGATGCATGTCAGATTGGGAACGCACAAAGACAACCATTCAACCACAAAGGATACATCCACAACAACTTATAATTAGACCTTAGTATTTGAAAATGTAATTCAAATGTAAATGCAAAGTTCATACTCCAATCATCATCAACTGTAAAAAGAACACCAAAGCATTCCCATGTGAAGGTCTTGATTCTTGTAACAAACATAAAAAGCTTTGCACATGTAAACACTAAGATCTGCAATACTGGAAGTACTCCTCAACCAAAATTTCACTCCCCACCTGCACATTCACTCAAATATATATTTCACCCAAAGTATACATGCTCACAGCACAAAGAGCATTATGAAGAAGCACCAAAGTTAGCATTTTGAATTCTGCAACCAATACATATCCATGCAGCCAGGGTATTCACATTTGTGCTTGATGCAAGGGAAAGGAGGAAGACTTCCTCTAAAGTGGTGGGGTAGGGACACAGTCCCCTTGAGTGTTGCAATAAAATGAAATAATGGGTAGTCATTAACCCAATACTCAAGGAACATCTAAATGAGGCACCAAAGATATATGCCAGTAGTATGCCTGTAAACTTCTATGAGCAAAAAACATCTCAAAAGGTGTTAGTATGATTGTCACATAAGATGCAAGCCTCTCAAGCTATGTATTAAGAGGCAGTGACCATTTTCATCATAATCCAAGTAGTTGGGACTTCAGGGGCTTTGAAGAGAGCACAACCCATACGGCAGAATCTTCGGAGCCTTGAGGTCTTCTTCCTTTAACCCATCGCCAAGTAATCAACTTATCTTACAATAGACAACATGTGTGTCCAATCATGATTCAATAGTTGAACTTGTTTGGGCAGCTGGGAACTTAACCAAGGAGAACAATCATATCTGAGTAGCACATTAGAACCACACACCAACTTCCAATTTGCAGAGAACAGCATGCCCAAAAAAAAAACTTCTAAAAATATCTCAGCAATGCTATCAGTATCGATGATTTCAAACATAATATCTTTTCTTTTTTCTATCGTAACCATGATTCTTTAAGTATGAGTCATTTAGTTTTTATATTGTGGGCATGAAAACGTGAGTGCATTACAAAGTGAATCATGCATGTGACTGTGATAATGCATGGAGGTAATTCATCAAGAGAACAACAAGCTGGGAAAACATGACATTCCTATGCCTCCAATCACGCAAAAAATTAATCATACATTAGCTTGATGTAATTGGAAGTTCCTGTATAGTTGGGAGTTTACACACATCCAAAATGTCTAAAAGAGCTATCCTTGCATCTCCAAGAATTGCAAAGGCATAAATCGTGTTCCATGTGTCACTGGAAGGTCAGACTTGCAACTCAACTTCGAAAAGTCATCTTAGTAGCCTGCTTCAAATAGATTGGAATACCAACAGTAAGCCCAAAAGACACCAGGACACTTCCTTCATGATTGTAACACTTAGAGACAAGACCAAGTGAGCAATTAAATGATCAAATGAGGAGATACTTCATATCATCAAAGAAGTACCCCTTATCCGCAAAAGCTCTTTTTTGGGGCGATAAGCACCATCTCTATAGTTCCTATGAATACAACATGAAGATCAAAGTACTCCAGAACCCCCATGCATCCATATTATTTCCTCCATCCAGACAAAGAGGTACTATAGTCATTTGTTAGTCGACTGGGTGGGAGCCTACATCTCTAGGTCCACTGGAGCTTCATAAGATGATGCTCCAAACTATCTTCAACCCCAAGCATACCATGCTTCGCATTTGAGCAGTTGTACAACAGACACAATTGCACTAGAGTAGAAAAACCTTACAAAGACTCCTATGAATCTTCTGTTCATGGTGTAGCATCCACATTATATAAGTGTAGGACAATCACACCTAACCTTCCACAAAGCATTGGAAGCATCCAATCAATTAACATTATCATTATAAAGCATTTCAGGAGCCTTATAAAATGAAAAAGGCACCAACCAAGCCCAATATGGCACACAATGTTTGGAACATCAAGTATAGATGTAGAATATGTTTTTGAGCTGAAAATCATATACTAATGCTCCCATGTAGTGTCATACAGTAAGAAAAAATAATGACCATGAATTAGATGTTTCAATGATAAACGTGCTTTGTCTAAATCCTTGAGTAGGTGGAAGATCCATTTGGGCGGGGGTTAAATCATGATTAGGCCAATGTTCAGCTCCAAAAGCATAGCTCTTACTGTAATTTCATAGAGATTTCATCGTGGAGAAAAAGTAATTATACGCAATTCTGTCATGTTCATTTCCACAAACATACAAAACAATGAGCATGCATATTTCATCTTTAAGGAAAAATACAGAGCGTGGTCCCTCAAAGCTTACCAAGACCTGCATGTCAACTACACGGAGTATTTGGACTTGCCACTTGTCAACATTGCCTTTCAAGATGACATTTTATGATGTGAATTAATTTCTTGATGGAAATGAGACCGAATCGAACAACTCTGTTTTTTATCTCTCTCGGCATTATAGGGTGATAGCTTTTGTCCACATATCACACGAAGCTTCAGAACCATCATTTCTGCAAGATGCTTTAATCAAAGGAACAGGAAGCATAAAAGTTGTTCCGAGGACAAGTACACAGTTATGAAGCTCATGGAAGAACAAAAAGAGTTCCGAAACCTGCCGTGAAAGCTAAGAAAATGATCACTTCATCTATTATTGTCCTCTAGAACTATATTTGACTATTGCTATGTGTAATTAGCGTTTTAGAAAATATTCAAGAAGCACTCATAAAGAAGCAAAGCATACCATTGAGTCCATTAAAAAAAAACTCATAGAATCACACAGTGGTAGATCAGATATTGTGTTTCACAAGCCTACATGTCCTTACAATTTTCCTTCGGAGTAAACAGCAAGTTATTTTCCAAACCAACCTCAAGTACAGGGTGCCTTGGGCCGTAATCGAAACTGGGGAATCCGAGCTCAAATCCCTAACTAGGGGAAGCTCAAGGCTCAAGAATTTACAAAATCTTTCAAGAAGAGGGGCATGATAGGAGGCTTGGACCATAACCATAAATCACCCTAGGGAGCAAGCTCTTCTCTTCAAAATAGAGTTCCATGATTATTGAGAATAACAGATGTAGGTAGAGAATATCATGCAGATTAGCAAGTGCTAATGTGTAACATTTATCTATCTATAGCAGAATAAAATAATTGAGGAATAGGACAATGTGCATTCCCAACAGTACCATCATATCTTACTACATTCAGAACTGTGAATTCAACATGTTATAGAAACTCCCTGACTCGAAACATCGATTCCTTAAAAAGATTAGCCAATTCTAAAGCACCAGCAATAGTCATGCCATTGGATGCACATCTTGAAGCATAAACCCATTGGCAGCAACCGAGTAGATTTCACCTTCAAGTGGCACCGAGGAGGTAGGGGCAAGACAAAAAGTGTGGCTCCTAGCTACATCACTGCAAGATGATGGAGAGGCATGTTATTTCCTTAGCATGAA
Source organism: Ceratopteris richardii (assembly GCA_020310875.1). Taxonomy (NCBI): domain Eukaryota; kingdom Viridiplantae; phylum Streptophyta; class Polypodiopsida; order Polypodiales; family Pteridaceae; genus Ceratopteris; species Ceratopteris richardii. Next base: position 138,427,941 of record CM035414.1, read on the forward strand.
CAATAGGCATGGTAAGTGAAAACCATTGAAGACGCCTATAGCATGGTGTAGAGAATATCCCCGCCAATAGTAGGAATGTGTGCGAGGGAAACTGACTCATTCATTGTACCCCAATAGTCACTTGGTCTTGGCAAAGGCAGAGAAGCAAGGAAGCTCAAGCCTAAGCTCCACCCTAAGAGAGAGAGGAGATGGGGGAGCCCCCGTAGAGCTCACCCCCATGCATAACGACGATACCACCAAAATGTGAGTGGCAATAGGTTTGCAATCTTCAAGGCCAAAATTTTGCAATAATGTATCAACATATTTTGTTTGACACAAAGCTATTCCACCATCAACTCACATCAATTGAATGCCCAAATAATGATGCAAATGCCCCAAATCTAACATCTCAAAGAAGACGTACAAATTAGCTTTAAAATCATCAATATGCTTCTCATTAGGACCCGTGAGCAGCATGTCATCAATGTAAACAACAATGATCAGAAACACATCATTTGCACACGTAACATATAAGGTGCTCTAAGTTGGACTTTTCTCAAAACCATGTGCAATCAAATAGGCATGTATCTTTTCATGCCAAGCATGTGGTGCCTGCTTCAAACCATATAATGCCTTTTTCAACCTCTAGAATTCGTTTTCATGCCCTTTCTACACAAAACTCACGGGACTTAAAAACATACACTTCTTCATGTAAGTCACCATTCAAAAATGCAATTTTAATGTCCAAATGATGTACATTCCAACCATGATGGGTGGAAAGGTCTCATCAAAATCAATGCCTCTTTCTTGAGCATAATCTTTTGCAATAAGCCTAGCTTTGTACCTGTCAAGTGTTCCATCGGGTTTACATTTCAGTTTGTATACATGTTTAGTGCTAATGGCCTTTTTGCCAAGAGGAAAATCACATAAAGAGTAGGTACCATTTTTGATACTATCATCATATTCTGATTGCATAGCAGCCATCCAATTTTTAGAAATTTGTGCTTCATCAAAAGAAAGAAGCTCATTCTCATCATAGAGACTAGAGGTAGCCATAGCATAGCAATCTGATGCAAAAGAAGTGTTATAAGATCCTAAACAAGTATGATATGAAAAAGGTGCATCTAATTTACTATCTTGCAAAGTCAACACCAGTGATTTAGGCATAGCTTTTGCCTCCTCTATATCAGTCCTCGCATCAACAAGTGCATCATGTGAATCTGCATAAAAAATGGAATGATATGCATCATCATGTGGAACTTGTAAAGGTTGAGAAATTGCCTCATTTGGAATAAGACTTGAATGTCCACCTATAAGAAGAGGCAACAAAGTGTCATACACTTCTTCGGAGCTAACTGATGCCTCCTTAGTATGTGAAAGTAATGGCTGAATTGCATCTTCCACAAAAACAACATCACGGCTAACCAAAATGTATTTAGTGTTTGGATGATACAGACAATAGCCTTTGCTTTCAGGATTGTAGCCAACAAAAATACATTTCACTACTTTATCATCCGATTTCCTGCATTGTTGTTCAGACACTAATGCATATGCCAAAGAACTAAAGACACATAGATGAGAAGCAGATGGCGTGCAACCATGCCAAGCCTCATATGGAGTGATAGATTACAATGCTTTGATGGGACACCTGTTAAGTACATATGCTACACATATAAAAGCCTCAAGCCAGAAGCTATCTGGTAAAGGCTGACTTTTGACCATACAACTCACCATTTCCATGAGTGTCATGTTCTTTCTTTCAACAACTTCATTCTCTTGAGGTGTATACAACACTATTCGTTGATGTTTTATCCCACGTTCAACTAGAAATCCATTAAAATTAGAAGACATGTATTTCCCCCATCGATCAAAATGGAGGGTGCCCATTTTGCATGCTGAAAGATTTTTAGCAAAAACCAGAAACTTTGTAAATCACATAAACACTTTGGACTTTGATTTCAGTGTAGACACCCATGCATGCCTCAAAAAATCATCAATGAAAGTCACCAAGTAAAGGTAGTTCCCAAAAGAAGGTTTCTACATAGGACCATAGGCATCACTATGAACAAGCTATAATTTTTGTGGTCAAATTGAACCATCTTTTGGGAAGGAGGAATGCTACCTTTTGCCCAAAATAGAGTCTTCACAAACATGTTTACAAGAAATCTTAAGTTTGGGTAGAGAGGATACCATTTCAAATTTCTACAAGCATAGCAAACTATCAAAATTGAGAGGATCAAAATGTGCATGCCAAAGCTTTGCGTCTAGCATAGCCTGAAAGGCTTGAACTGCACATGTTGAATCATTCATAGATTTTGCATAATCTATGAGCTTATACATTGACAATTATTAATCCCAAAGTCATCTTCCATCATATATGTATGTGTACATTTTTGTATGTGCTTGTGGTCTCTCTTTTCTCTCTCTCGCTCTCTATTGTCTATTATGCAAAAATGATCATATAACATATTAGCATTGTTTGCAAATGCTTTGAAGGATCTCTCAAAAATCCTGAAAGTAGGTACTATATTCAATCCACAATTTTAAAGTGCACATGCCTTGAGAAAAGTAATATTGATTAGGGCATGGAGATTAAAAACAGACAGAAAAAAGCATTCATGTGAGAGAGTTAGAATATTCAAGAATCGAGAGAGAGAGAGAGAGAGAGAGAGAGAGAGAGAGAGAGAGAGAGAGAGAGAGAGAGAGAGAGAAGATACAAAGAAATAAAGATAGCAAGATGAGATACTATGCAAGGATCACCTCAGTTCAGTCACAAAACAGACAAGATGGTTATTCTTATTTGTTTCTCCATGCATAACATATGTTGCTTTTTCATGTTGGGGTAGATTCTAGATTTCATTCATTTTCTATGCATTTGTTCGTGTTTTTACGTGAAAAGTGACCTTTTAGATTTGTGATTCAAGGGCGTACAAAGAGTAAGGGGTTTCTTACCAGATATCCTACATTCTAGTGTGCTTTGACATGCTCAATATATCTATACTTTCTTGGATGGCACTTGACATGTCAAAGTGCAGATTTTCTGGCCCTTTGACAAGAGATTCAAAGAATATTTTTTCATGTGATTTCGAATGTCATCATTATCTCTAGAGTAGCACTCTAGGTATACATGCCATGAACAAAGGAAAATACATGCCATGAACAAAGGAAAATACAAGAGAAGAGGGTAAAGGCCGAGAAGTCGTAGATGGAGTAGCAAGATGAAACACCAATAAAGGGAAACTAGAGCACATTACAAATCATAGAACATCTAAGAGGGTGAATTAGAGAATAGACATTCTATGACTGCACAAAAGTCAATAGAGCGAGCTCTACATGGAGAACCTTCCATTGTAGAGGCTCTACAGATAGGCGGAAGAAATTTGCACTAGCTCGTGTCTCTAAGAAGTTGCAGAGAATTTTATCATTAATATTTTTAATGACTTGGTAGTCCTTGATGCTCGTGCTAGAAGGTGGAGTATCATGCAAAAGAACATGGATAACTTTGATGAAAAGACCATGATGGAAATAGGATAAGTTACATCAACCATCACATAGATTTTTGGGTGGAAATATGAAAGAGATTTTAATCATAACAGGTGATGATGTTTCCTTTACATACTTATAAAGGGATATTGATAGTTACAAGAATAAATGCATAAAGAAATATAAGAGAAGCATCAACAAAGACATCATTAGTTTGTCTTGAGAACAAGTAGAGGAAGAAAGTGACCAAACATGGTAGAGGCACTAGAAGGTAGGACCAGCAAGACGCTAGGGAGGGGTATCAAAATGTATCTTTTTCACCCCATGTAAACACGTGAGGTCTCCTGTAATGTTGATCTGAAATCTCATTTTTCATAGATGTCATAGTTACCCATTTCTTTGGACAAGTAGAGGCTACTTATTTTAGACATGCATGAGCTCACGTTGAAGGAGGGATTGTTCTCTAAGGAAGGTAGTTCAATCAAAGGTTTTATATGGCCAAACCTCTAGAAAATTTTCTTTAGTTCATTTTGCGCTGATTTCAAGTGGGCATGTGGCCTCCACAAGCTACAAGAACTTAAGGCCTCTACAACTCCTTCTCTATCAAAGAATAATCCTTTTGCTTTATCTATTTACCTGAAATATCCAATTCTAACAATGGATACATTAACAACAAGAAGAAGCATGGGATACCATTGTATGCAAAACCTTTGAGCACTCTAGGCATACACAGACTATGACCCAAGGAACACCTTGCTTATTGGGGACACTCAAGAGAAGTATATGTCTAATGTACAAAACACATATAAAGTACACTCGTTCAAGAACTAACGCTAAGTGAATAAGAAGAGCTATCTGATTCACTAGTCTCCATGGCCCTCCAAGATACATCCATTCAATGGCTGAACAAGTCTGCAAAATACGTAGATTAAGTAACTATAAACATGGGAATTTATTTAAGCTCATAAGAATTTGTAACAAACAACCTTCCATATACACATTGAGGGTGTCCATTGAGCCAGAGTAATATATTGTAGTAGTCTCCAATATAGCAAAAAATGAATTAAAAGAAAAATGAGATATGAAAATTGGATGAGGGACATGCATGGCTCCCTATGTAAAATACTTAAGAGCACATGCGTGAATGTGTTTGAAACCTCTAAAATTTTGCATGTGAATGAGTCACTTAAGGCCTTTTTTATCATTAAAATGAAAGGATTCAGAGAGTCCTAAATGCAAGGATGCCTGTATAGAATACATGGATGAGGGGAAGTCTTTATTTGAAAAGCTTGGATAAAAAACCTTTGATTCCAAAACATTTACAAATGTGTGTGTGTATATATATATATATATATACATATATATATATATATATATATATATATATATATATATATATATATATATATATATATATATATATATATATATATATATATATATATATATATATATGTGTGTGTGTGTGTGTGTGTGTGTGTGCTATACTAGAATGAATCGATGTTAACCTCAAATCCACGTCCTTCAAAGTAAAACTGCAACTATAAGCTAATGATAGTCAATTGAAAAATTGTATGGGAAAATAGGTCCATTATAGAGTATTGAAGCAATACTCTAACATCCCCATTAATGTCAGCACTTCCAAATAGTGGATAAATGGGCATGAGCTTAGAAGAAGCTCCAATAATATTATAGACAAGAGTCTAGAAGAGCCACTAGTGAGTTAGGGTAATATTATAATGAAGTTTTGAATGATGAATATGGGAAAAAAGGCCTTTACAAATAGAAAGGCACGATTTCATTCACAATAGTAAGAGACCGCTCAATGATGAAGTGAACCATATTGTTAGAACATCAAGGGACTATAGAGGATTGATACAAGAAATTTGATTGGGAGGCAAATTCAGTATGTTAGTATGTAAAGTCTATTTCCTTCAAGATCCAATCACTTTATTTTCATCTCTTTCCTCCTCATCAACCATTTGCCTTTGTGTGCCCCTCACGAGGAGGAGTGATCGACTAGAGGCATCAAAGATTGATCAACTGTCTTAATGTGCGTCCATCATGAGTATTCAAGCTATGAAGGCCCATCGGGACCGACTGAGAGAAGTGCTATCCATTGCGATTGAGTGGAGAAGCACGATTGCATGACCATCTTCAAGAGTTGAGCATGGAGATTAAAGTTATTGTTTATGTGATGTAGTTGACTACATGCTTTTTGTCAAGGGATTTTTTTCATTAAAACCTGACACTTTCTTCAGCCAAATGTGAACTCTGCATAGAGACTGTTCTTTGACAAAGGAGCAATGAATAGAGGAACAATGAGTAGAGTGTCCTTTGACAGAGGAACAATGCGTTGTCGTGTATTGGGCAAAGAATAGATGTGTTCTCATTAGATTTTTTGTCCACTCTTATTGGTAAAGGAAGTTGCAAGTGTGATCTCCGCCTTGTTTCTTCACCCTCTCGCTGATCCCATGGTCGGAGTACTCCGTTCCCTGGTGGTTAGCAATGTGGGACCCTCATCGGGTTCATGTGAGGCTGTCAAGGATCCTCTCGATGTTGCTCTACCAGTGGTAACTTTAAGTAGGGAAGTTATCTTGGTGAAGAAAGAAGAATTATTGAAAACATGACTTATTGGTCAATTGTTTGGTCCAAGGCCTCCCTTAGAGTCCTTGCATCTCTAGTTTCATAAGGAGTGGTTCGCGCATAGTTTGACAGTGAGCAAATGTTAGTTTTTGTCAGTGAACCACTTACTTTTGCTCTTAGAGAACAAGGAGATGGAGTTTCAAATGCTACATGTGGGCACCTAGCCAGTTTGGAGGTCTATCGTGTGCCGTTTTAAGTGGCCCCTAGATTTTGTCCCAAGCAAGTCTAACCGCTCCACTACCCGCTCTAGGTTGAGCTTCCCAACCTTCCTTTTTTCTTGTATGACTTCTTGAGGGATATTCTTGTGATTATTGGTCGACTGCTGGCCTCAAGGGAGGATGTGGGGGGCTTCATCTACAAATGAACGAGGTGGTCCTTCAATGCACGATGGCACCCACAGATATGCGTCGAGACGAATCTTAACAAAGCTCTCCCCTTGAAGATTTCCATAGACTTAGGGGAAGGGGAAGCCTGGGAGCAAGAAATCACCTACAAGAATTTTCCAAACATGTGTTTTCACTGTGGTCTTCAAGGATAAAGGATTAAACAGTCTCCTCAGAAACAAAACTCCTCTAAAAACAAACAGAACCAAGAAGCCTCCAAAGAAGTTCAGATAAGTAACAGGTCAAAAGATCGTCCGCCTATCGTTGAGGAAGGGAAAGACACTAGGGTCTTAGAGATAGACTTAGAAGGTTTCATGAAAGTTAGACATAGAAGAAAAAGAAGCCCTTGAGGGTCCTTTGAGAGGAACACCACGGTTGTGGCTCCTCTAAATAACTAGTATTGCAACCTAGAAAAGGAGATCAATGAGTTGGAATTTCATGGAGGAGATCTTTATGAAGTAGACACGGAAGGTAAAACCCTAGAGATTGCCACCAAAGTAGATAACCAAGAGGACTTAAACAGGATGGTTTCACTACTAGCAATGAAGACAACCCGGATAGTGTGAGTTCCATCATTGGATTGACACTCCCGAAAAACATGCTAAATTCACTCTCGCACAAGGTCACTCGTAAGGGGAAACATCCATAGGAAATGCCATGGAAGAGCCCCCTTAAGGGTAAGATACGTGGTCAAGTCCCCTCATTGTTGAGGAAAAAAGACAAACCCAAGAAGAAAAGAGACAAGGTCCCTCTCTACAAAGAAGATAACCATCGATAATGATTATCATATCATTTAACACCAGGGGGTTGACTCCCTCTCAAGAACGGATATTATTGGCTAGTGGTTTTGGGATAATAGCCTAGATTCAGATTTCATCTGTTTTCAAGAGATTAAAATTGATGGAGAGGACTTTCAGAAATGACTCAAACGCATCTCTTCAACTCATATTTGGGTTACCACTTCACCCCCCAAGGGGGCCAATGGCACAGGTATTGGAATAAATAACTTCTAGTTTGGTACAATAGTTGACTCTCATGAAGATCATAAACATCATTGGATTGGTGCCTCCTTTGGGGGCCCCTTCAAATTCACTATGGTCTCCATGTATGCCCCAAATAGGGATTCAGAGAGGATTGGCATGTGGGTCTCTTTGGACTCACTTTCCCACAATGTGATGATTTGCAAAGACTTCAACATGGTGGAAGATCCTTCGGATTGGTGGGACAACAGGGGGCATACCATTGATAGTTGGGAGGAAGACATCTGGGACAAAATCAAGCTCTACCACACAGAGGGGCTCAACTGTCTTGTGCAACATCACATGGAAATGGACCATATTAAAGGTCTCTATCTACCTCTCAACCGTGGCAAGATGATCATGAGGCTATTTGGAGATGACATGAACGGATTTGTGCATAATGATTTGACTAGCATTCAAACCTTTGGGGGTGCCTTGACACATTGTGTGAGGTGTCTAGTTCCAAAATAAACCACTCGAAAACCGCTTTTAGACCCATCATCGGACCACCACCTTAATTGTTGGTTGACCATGGCTGCCAAATTATCCGAGGGTTGAGGTCTTCTGCCTACGTGGTGTCGGCGCGAAAGTAATGGTTAGTGGATCAAGCTAGTCGCCGATAATACGACACACGCGGGGTGCTTGGAGCAAGCTCAGGTGCATAGAAACTCAATCAAGATGTTTGTTAAATAACTCAAGTAATCACACAAACTCGGAAGAAGGACATTGGTAGAACGTTCTTTTGAGTGGATTAAACGAATTGATCAACTCATATGTGAATATAATGCAAATTAACTTTGGAATGAAAGTTTCCAACAAAAAATTGACAAAGAGTAAATAATCTTCTTCAAGAATGAAACTTTGTATCTTTCACTAGATTGGACACAGAATTTGATTAATTCCTATCTTGAAATTCAACAAGTCAATAAACGTTTCAAAGCATAAGTTATAACATGCTATGCTAGTTCGTAAATTTTAATTTGCTGCAGAAACATGGGCTTGCAATGATTGAATTATATATGATCATAAGTGCTATGCCTTAAAACAAGGATTTTTTTCGAATCATATATTCATTCATCTGCAGTTCATAAATATTATGATTGTAGAGCATTTAAACAAATGAATTTATGAACATTAAACACGGTTCTAACTTAACAACTTATGATAGTTCCAATTTAGTTAGAACATTCGATTTCTGTAGTCAAAAGATGTAATCACGAAACTCCTTTATCACTGAAGCCAATTTAGAGTTGCAGATCAAATTGCTAATAAATCTTACTTCTTAGAAATCGATTAATTCAATATCCTTGCTTTACTGTACTCTTCATTATCAACACAATTAGGAGTGTTACGACATCAAAAGATAGAATTCAAGCTATTCAGACAATGGAAGGAAACAGTTGGTGCTTTGGAAACATTTCAACCTTATCATTTTAATTCAACGTTTGAAACATTATCTCATCCTTCTTAGCAGATCCTGCATATATCTCCGATGCCTTTCCCCTCCTGATGAAGGAGGACGGCCCTCTATCGATGGAAATTCTTTGCTGCCTGATTCAGCTTGTCTGTCCGCAGATGAAAAAAACATGGATACTGGGTAACTGCCTTCCTTTGCATTATGAACTGTGGTCATTTCCTCCTCTCAGAGTTCGCGCTCCCTTCCTTTCCTTTTTCCCCACTGGTGATTTCTTTTCTTAAAGCTATACTTTATCAACTTTTATAAAAAAGAACGATCCTCCCTCTTGTGTCCTTCGCTTTTGACTTTATACAAACTCTAAACTTAGAGTTCACCCAAAAACAAGCTTTTGAATTACGTACTACAATTGGGTGAAAGTAAATGGATAAGACAACTTATCATAAATATTAGCATAAAATCATTTGATGGTTTTTCATAATAGAATTTTTTATCATCCATTGTAGTGGATATCAAAAGCCTGTTGTTCTCTTCATCTTGTAATAGGTAACTTTTTTTTAATATAAAGGAAGTTCGGCATTAGCCTACTCTCCCAGACTTGAATTAAATAAAGAAAAGTACAAGAGAAGGGGACTAGTGCCCATGGGACCCCCCAAATCCCACAAAGCAGGGGAAGCTTTTTACAGAGCTTAGATGACATTACAAAGAAGGTTAATCACCCTCTCATCACCCTCATGTGGGGCCCACTTGGGTTTAAGCTTGTTATTGATCAAAAGGAGTACTTGATGGTGCCTGAAGGGGGGGGATTTCTTACAGTTGAAAATCCTTTTGCCAAGGAGGAACAACGATTTCTCAATTGACCACTCTTTGGGGGAGTCACCGAAGTTGAAAGCACATCTTTCCCGCCAGATTTTCCATAGGACCTCCCCTCTGATGGCGTTCCAGAGAGTCGCGGAGCAGCCGATCGCTTCTCCCAGCAGGGCTTGCTGCCAACTGAGACATTTTTGAAGTCTAATTCTCTTTCCAACCATCTTCCAGAGTCTGTTGGAGTTGGGGCAGGTAAAGAAGATGTATGAAACATCTTCGATAGACCGGTGGCAGCGTTTGCACCAGGGAGGGATCCCACAAATTTTGCTAGCCTTAAGGTTGGTCTAGATACCATGATGAAGAATTTGCCATAAGAGGACAACCTTTTTGATTTCTATGAGGGGGTGCCAGATAGACTTGAAACTTCAACATATTGCATTGGAAATCTCATGCAACATCCAAGATTCATCCGCTTTGGGATGACTCATCAAATACAACCTTTTGTGCAAATCACCTGCAAAGTCTTCATCAAGTTGGGGAGAGAGAATTCTCTCTGACATTCACCCCCCACCAAACCTGTGCTTCCTCCGGATGCACCAATATGAGAATAAACCTGCTTTCTTCATAATATCAAATTTGATTTTCATGTGATTTTCATATAAAATCTTGCAAGTGCATGGGTTAAAACAATAAAGTGCCTTATGCATGGCCATGTATTGGCCCCTATAAAATGCATACTTTTAAAAAATGCATAGAGAACAAATATGGTGCAATGAACAAGGTAAAAGGCTTCGGATGGTGAGACTTGTGCACTCACTCACATACATAGCAATGTGAATATACATAAAGCTTTACAGTCTCTCTTATGTCCATGGGTACAGATCAGATAGTGCCTCGATGCATGGTCATGTATTGTGACCCTATCACATGCATACTTTAAGTGCATTTTCAAAAATTTATGGTGCATAAGGGATAAGAGCTTTTGATGAATAGGTTTTATCTCCCAGACTTAGACTTTGCTCGCAGATTTCTTTTCATGCATTTTACAATCGAGATTGGTGCAAAAGGACGTGCACCTAAGGGAAAAACTCAACATGTTTTTATACATAATTTGATGCGTACTTTAAATGCAAGGTTAAACAAAATGGTGCAAAACTGGAAGTAAAAGGTTATTCATGATCTATTCTTGAAGAAAAACTTGGTTGTCAATAAACTCCTATTCTTCATCCTAAACCTGAAAAACAATTCATATTGAAATAATTGTGAGAAACATAACTATTAGCAGACTTATACCAAATCTAGCAGTCCAAGATAAGACTTCTCGATAATCCATCTCTAATAATCAAAGCAATATTAAGTCAAATTTTAAACATATAATTAAAAAAAAAGTAAAATTTCTTTGATCAATGATACGTTACCTTTTTGATGAGGAAGTAGGTTATAACTCCCATATAAATACCTTTTTGATGAGGAAGTAGGTTATAACTCCCATATAAATACCTTTTTGATGAGGAAGTAGGTTATAACTCCCATATAAATACCTTTTTGATGAGGAAGTAGGTTATAACTCCCATATAAATATTCTTCATGGATGGAAAACATTCATAAATACTCATAAACTTGATCATATTATCTTATCAATTTGGCTTCTTATACCTGTTCTGTGTGAAAACAACTATTTAAAACACATTAGTAGGCATTTATAATGTGAATACAAGACATCAAAAATTTCTTGCATAGACAACTCATTTTTTCTTTTAATGGTTTTATTTGATTTAGTCATATTTTGTGTAATTTGTTTGATAATGTTTTCAAAAACTTCTTGTTCTTTTTCATTAAGACTTTTCTCATTATTTGCATCCTCATTTGCATTAGTTACTTGTTTACTTTTTTCAATTCCAGTTTGATTGCTAGTTTCAAGGCTCACTTGTTCTTTCATCATTTCATTTTGCTCATCTTCAAGTGTTTGATCATCAGAATCAATTGAAATATTATGTAAATTTTCATATTTTCCTATTTTCTCATAAGTTTTTCTTTCATACTCTAATTGCTTATTATCTTGTTTATCATTTGGCTGACTGTCTTGGACCATCTCTTCAACTTGTGGGTTATCCATTTTTGCCTGATTATTTATCATATCTTTAAATGATTGAAGACTAATGTCTTGTTTAACTGTCCACTGTTTTCTAATTTGTTTGTTTGACCTTGATCGGACTTGTTTTTGCTCAAAATATTTTATCATTCCACCTCTTCGTAGGTTCAAGTGTAAAGGATCCTTAGTATGATAATAACATATTTTCTTTCCTATCTGACATACTGTGCGATGTTGGCATGCACGTTCAAATGCAACACAAGCATCATAGGTATGGCCGATCTGGTCACACCAAAAACATCGAACAATGTGTTTTTTATACCTAGGTCTTTTTAGTATTGGTTGGGAAGGACTTTGCCTATGATCAAGTAAAGGGTCATCTAGTGAATCTATAGACATGCAATGAACTTGATTCTCACATCCATTTCTATGTTTGCTTAACATCTTCTCGTTTATGCGATTCTCAAAAATATCTAATCTTTCATGTACTCGTGCCAATTCAGATCTCATCATTTCTCCTAATGATGCTAATTCTTTAACAATACCCATATGCAAAGTTGTAATCGGTTCAGTGAATTTCATCATTACTTGAGTTATTTTTGCTGTCAAGGAATCAAATTTGGAAACAAAGTGTTCATTAATGGATGCAACAATGCATGATTCAATGTCATACATGATTTCTGCAGAAAAAGCCATCTTTCTATGAAGGAAATCAAACTAGATATATGGTTGAGAAGAGATACCTCACAGTCCTTTCTTCCCACGCAATTACTTGAGTTGCTCAAGGCCATAGATTTCACGTCAGGTTCACCAATGTCGGCGTGAAAGTAACGGTTGGTGGATCAAGCCAGCCGCCGATAATACGACACGCGCGGGGTGCTTGGAGCAAGGTCAGGTGCATAGAAACTCAATCAAGATGTTTGTTAAATAACTCAAGTAATCGCACAAAATCCGAAGAAGGACATTAGTAGAACGTTCTTTTGAGTGGATTAAACGAATTGATCAACTAATATGTGAATAGAATGCAAATTAACTTTGGAATGAAAGTTTCCAACAAAAAATTGACAAAGAGTAAATAATCTTCTTCAAGAATGAAACTTTGTATCTTTCACTAGATTGGACATAGAATTTGATTAAGTCCTATCTTGAAATTCAACAAGTCAATAAACGTTTCAAAGCATAAGTTATAACATGCTATGCTAGTTCGTAAATTTCAATTTGCTGCAGAAACATGGGCTTGCAATGATTGAATTATATATGATCATAAGTGCTATGCCTTAAAACAAGGATTTTTTTCGAACCATATATTCATTCATCTGCAGTTCATAAATATTATGATTGTAGAGCATTTAAACAAATGAATTTATGAACATTAAACACGGTTCTAACTTAACAACTTATGATGGTTCCAATTTAATTAGAACATTCGATTTCTGTAGTCAAAAGATGCAATCACAAAACTCCTTTATCACTGAAGCCAATTTAGAGTTGCAGATCAAATTGCTAATAAATCTTACTTCTTAGAAATCGATTAATTCAGTAGCCTTGCTTTACTATACTCTTCATTATCAATACGAAGACACAATTAGGAATGTTACGACATCGGAAGATAGAGTTAAAGCTATTCAGACAACTATTCAGACAACGGAAGGAAACAGTTGGTGCTTTGGAAACATTTCAACCTTATCATTTTAATTCAATGTTTGAAACATTATCGTGAAACAAAAAGAAAATTGAAACTCCTTAATGACTGATTATTCAGATACTGTCAGGAATTCAATAATAGTCGAATCAAGTAGAAAGTACTAGAACATATTGCACAAACGATATATGCAGGATTAAGCTCAAAATAACAAGGTTTGGATCAAAGCAAGTAGCAAAAACAACTGTATACATACACATATCATTAATTGTTCTTTATATAATTGTGTCTCCGACCATATCCTTTTGACAAGCATCTTTAGATTAATCAAAAGTAGTTCTTGGTATGACTTTACTGCGTTTCACTACAAACGTTCAGGTATATTTACTGCGCAAACATCAAATCAACACTACATAACATTTATGAGCTATCTTTCAAAACTTAAACTTAACTGACAACAATTCTTCGACGTGATGCATAATTGTTTATGTTAAAAGAGGTTTGTTTCAGAGTGACATGATTCAAGAAAAAAACATACACATAATAGATCAAAAGTCATAAATTACAGATGATGAGCGACTTAATTTCTTGCACGACCCGTTAATCAAGTTTCCTTTTTCCAAATAATCACGTTATGCGCATAACTGTTAGCACACATCCATAAGACTTCTTCATCATAATGATCGCCATGCTCCGACAGATGTACATGTGTCAGTCATCAAAGATTTAGTGTATGCTTCTCAGTCTTCTTGGAGATGCCTCCTAAACCTTCATCCAAATATATTTCCACATCTGTGTTCAATAAGCCAGAAGTTCATCATTTCATTATTTAACGCAAGACCTTTTTTACTCTGTACATCCTTCTTCGATTTCAACTTGTAGCACATATGTCGCCAGAATCTTTCTTTCACTACTTCACTACTGTTGAAAGTTTCAAAAGACAAAATTATGAAACATGATAGAAACCTATGTCCGCTTCTTGCATAAATCATTCATAATCATGTCAGATCTTCGCTGTATCTGTTAACTTCATATAAATAACTCCATCACTCCAGTATCATCAAGTTTTATGCCTCGGATTCTGCGCATCACTCACCTACTCCGTAAGTAAAATCCATCCACGAATACCTAATGACAGTAGTTGCTGCTTTCTTCTTTCAAATCAAAGTCTTTTTGATTCCTTCTGAATTCTTCAATTCTTCAAGTCCCTCACAGTAGCAAAAGTCTAGCGTGAAAGTCAAATGTCCATGTTCATCATGTCGCCATTTTTCGACCGTCCCGTTGATTGTGTCACCGCTAGATCATAATGAAATTGACCTCCATTATACTGCCATCAAGGCCAGCAATAGCGCATGTGCAAATCAGAATTACTGAAGCCTTATTGTCATCGCATCTTCCATGTCAAAACCTCGGTGATATCTGCTGCACAATCCCTTTCTCTTCTCTGTTCTGGAGTCCACTCATCCTTCTTAGCAGATCCCGCATATATCCTTGATGCCTTTCCCCTCCTGATGAAGGAGGACTGCCCTCTATCGCAGGAAATTCTTTGATGTCTGATTCACCTTGTCTGTCGGCTGATGAAAAAACATGCATACTGGGTAACTGCCTTCCTTTGCATTATGAACCGTGGCCATTTCCTCCTCTCAGAGTTCGCGCTCCCTTCCTCTCCTTTTTCCCCACTGGTGGTTTCTTTTCTTAAAACTATACTTTATCAACTTTTATAAAAAAGAACGATCCTCCCTCTTGCGTCCTTCGCTTTTGACTTTATACAAACTCTAAACTTAGAGTTCACCAAAAACAAGCTTTTGAATTATGTACTACAATTGGGTGAAAGTAAATGGATAAGACAAATTATCATAAATATTAGCATAAAATCATTTGATGGTTTTTCATAATAGAATTTTTTATCATCCATTGTAGTGGATATCAAAAGCCTTTTGTTCTCTTCATCCTGTAATATGTAACTTTGTTTGAAGTTGCCGAAAACTTTAATTCCAACTTGACTTGAAACTTCAACATATTGCATTGGAAATCTCGTGCAACATCCAAGATTCATCCGCTTTGGGATGACTCATTAAATACAGCCTTTGTGCAAATCACCTGCAAAGTCTTCATCAAGTTGGGGAGAGAATTCTCTCCGATAGCGGTATCCTGATGGGCTTTGGTGTCTCAATGGAGCAGAGATGAAATTCGGTCCTTTCCAAACTAGAAAACAAGTTAGCATATTGGAAGGGCATGCAAATCAACCTCGACCATTTACCGTCTCTCTTGTTAGAGTCTAAAGGATGAAGAGCTGAACAAATTGGAAATAATATGCAAAAAATTTCTATGGACGGGGGACCATAATAGAAGGGGGGCTCCCAAAATTAAATGAATTACTTGCATCATCCAAAAGGATTGGGGGCGTCTGGGCATTTTGGATATTGAAGGCATGGCTGAAAAGTTGGCAAAAAAATGGATCATCAAGGCTTGTTGCAACTATGAGACTTCTTGGGCCAAGCTCATTTTTAGGAACAAGAATATGATTATGTTGGTGTGCCTCCTTGGTTGGAAGGACTTAGGCCTCCTTACCCTTTTATTGTCCTCAATTTTGGTTTCCCTTAAAGGCATGAATCTTGTGCGCCCCTCGTGGAAGAGTTGGAACAAGTTCAAACAATATATCAGAATTAGAGAAGATTGAAAATGGTGGCTGGTATCATACCAAATCACTCAATCTAGTTTTCGATCATGGGCATGAGGGATGTGGCTTCCTGGAACGTCTAAAAGGCTAAGAGGCTCTAAGACAAGGGTTTTAGACATTGGAAACACCTCTGGAAACAAGAAATGGGCTAGTAGATCAACTTTGAGGACATAGACCCTGAAATAAGAGTGAACTACGAAGAATAGACTCTCCTTCAAAGCAGATGCATCACTTGGGAACGATCGAAAACCCGACTCCTCATTGGGCGGGATCCACCATGCCATGAGGGTCTTACATGACACAACAGCGATTTCTTGTCCAAAATTCCTAGACTCAAGGTGAACACAAACTATCATATCAATTCAACAAGAAGTCGTGCTTGACTTGGACAAGGATACATTGGGATTTGAAGTTCATGTCTATCTGGTATCCCCTCATCAAGATCAAAAAGTGGGTTCTCATGTGGGAAATTCTCTACCCTGGTATGTAGATCAATCTAAAGGATAGCAAAATTTGTGGGGCTCTGCCTGTGGTGCAAGCGATGTTGTTGCAACATTGAGGATCTGGGTCACATCTTCTTCGGATGCCCCAAGTCTCTTCAAGTCTGCTAGACCCTACGGAATATTTTGGGACTGTAGGAACAAATCACTTGGAGGCAGGCACTCCTAGGGGAAGTGATCGGCTTCTCATTGGCACTATGGAATGCTATTAGGGGGGAAACTGTCTAGACAACTTGGAGGGAGCAGTGTGCCTACAATTTTGGACACTCTCCAAAAGAGTGAACGATCAAGAAGTCTCTATTCCTCCTTGGCAAAAGAATCTCCAACTACAAGAAGTCCCCACCCTTTAGGCATCAAAAATTGTTTCTCATCAAGAACAACAAGCTTTAATTGAACTAGGCCCCACCTGAGGGGGATGAGAGGGTTATGAACCTCCTTTGTAACATTCTCAAGATCTGCAAGATTTGCCCCCACTTTGTGGGATTCAGGGGTCCCAGGGGCACTAGTCCCATGCACTTGTATAGTTTTCTTCCTTTTAATTTTTAATCAATGTCCGAGGGAACAGGCCAAGGCCTAACTTCCTTTAAAGAAAAAAAAAGAAAACTATTTGGCAGTGGTCTTAATCAACCTATTTATCATACTCTTAGTTATAAAATAGCATTTTTGACACAACATTTTCAATGTTCCAACAAGAAACATCATCCTTGTCACCTCACATTAAATTCTCTAAAGAGATCCACACATATAAAGATAAGAACAAATATACATATCTTAATGTCCTTTGTGTAAATGGTAGTACATAGTGACTTTTGTCTATCTCTGTGTAACCTACTATGAATTTCCTCTATTACAATGCTTTCAAACACCAGTCACACCATTCTACTACACCGTTTTTCTAAAGGAAGCTCACAAAGCCATCTCTTCGTGTGAGCTTGGTCCACAAGCTGATCGAAGTGATCATAGAAGAAAATGCCCTCCTCTACAAGGCTAGATCTAGCTCTCCCTTCATATTGCATATTGACCAAATGGTTGTGGAGTACATCAATGAGCCCAATAATACATTATATGAGCTTCTAGTACTCCTCGTAGGAGGATGGTACACATCTGCAAGGTATGTACACATCTCAAAAACACAAGTCTCACAAGAACACACAATGAAGGCATAAGAACACATCTAAAAAGAACTTTAAGAGACGAATTTAGTCTTCGCAATGAGCCAAAAATAAAATAACAATTGCAGTAGATAAACATTTAGTATAAAGAAGCTAACTGTTTGACCTATAAAGTGTTAAGCCTTTTTCATGGCCTGCCAGAATGGCAAGCCCATTCGGCATGTAGACAATTTTGTTTTGCCTTGCTAGTTCCAAAAGGAAATAACCCCACCCTTCCATGACCATTTGAAGACACTTAACCCATGCTTGCACTTCAATCATTATGGCTACATCAACACCCAGGACCCTTTTTGGATAAGAACTCCAATCCATTTATCCATATCAAAGGGAATAGGGATGGTAATAGAGAATATTGATGTCTGAGTCTGTGCTCCTTAGAAGTTGAGGCTATGGAGCTTGCATTTCATCAAGGGTATTGTATTTAGCAGTAGAGGACATGTTCAAGGAGAAAGGTGCAATGGGAGGAATGTGACAAAGAAGTTTCAAAATTACGTCATAGGACATACAAAATACACTCCTTTCAAAAATACCTCTCTTACATTCTCCGAAAACTTCCATCCCACCATAAAAAAAAATCACTTTTAGGTGGAAATACTATGTATCTCTAGTCAAATATCCATAGAATCATATTATTTTCAAAAAATATCTAATGTTATGTTGGCCTTCACTCTATTGAATGTGCATTTTTTTCTCTGCCCTATAAAAAGTGGTCCTTTTGACCTCAAAATAAAATTAATGTAGATGTATGTGATACCATGAGAGGTAGTGGGATCAAGTGTCTCTTTGTGTGTATGAGGAAATCATAAATAGTTGAAAAAGGTATGTATGTATGCGTGCATGTATGTATGTATGCATCTATGTATGCATGTATGTACATATGTTCCCTTTCTCGAGGTAAAGGTTACATGGTGCAAGGTAATCACCATGTGGAACACCCAAAAATATTGTAATTTTAGGAGAATATTATTGAATTTAGAGAAAGTGTGTTATAGAGTGAACAATAAATGTTCTACAAATGGTATAAAGTGATCAAAAGAAAAAGTTTTCTTTTTGGATTCTATAATTATACTTCTATAGCTTCTTTTGAATTACCATTTTCAAAATTAATATAAAAAAATATATTATTTTATAGCTTGTATTGCCTTATCATCTACAAGTTCAATATAAACAAATCGTGTTAGTACAAAAGTTACTCCAAAGCGCGTATGTTAGCATGATCAACCCTACTTTTTTAAAATTTTAACACATCATGAAAGTTATGATAAATATCTAGGCCATATAGTAACAAGAAGAAAAACGAAAATAAATTAAAAAAACACAAGAATCGTAGTTTTAATGTTTTTGCTGAAATTTACGAAATTCTAGTGGTCAGCAATAGATACGAATGAGGATATTTTAATAATTTTTCGATTCACCGAAACATACATGCCAACCAACCGAACAAAACACTAGTAAGGAATTATGAATTGAGAGGCATGAACAAGTACATTGGCCACGCATCGTTCTCATCCCTTTCATACCTTATGAGTGAATTAATTTTTTTTAATAAATGGAAATTCGGCCTTGGCGTACTCTCCTAAACTTTAATTAAAAAAGAAGAACAAGATACAAATGAATGGGACTAGCACCCTTGGGACACCCCAAATTTCACAAAGCAAGGGCAGAGCATGTGGATCTAGAGAGTGCTACAAAGGAGGTTAACAACCCTCTCATCCCTCTCATGTAGGGCCCACTTGGGTTTAAGCATGTTGTTCTCGATGGGAAACACTTTATGATGCCTTAAGGGTGGGGATCTCTTACAGTTGGAGATTCTTTTGCCAAGGAGGAACAGAGACTTCTTGATCGACCACTCTTTGGGAGAGTGTCCAAATATGTAGGCACACAACTCCCTTCAAATCTTCTAGACGGTTTCCCCTCTTATAGCATTCCACAATGCCACCAAGGAGCCAATCGCTTCGCCTAGAAGTGTTTGCTTCCAACTGATTTGTTCTTGTAGTCTCAAAATCTTTCCAAGCATCCACTACAGTAGAGAGACTTGAGATATGCAAAGAAGTTGTGACCTAAATCCTCAATGTTGTGGCAGCACCGTTTGCACCACGGAGGAGCCCCACAAATTTTGCTAGCCTTTAAATTGGTCTAGATACCAAGGTGGAGAATTTGCCACATGAGAACTGACTTTTTGGTCTCGATGAAGGGGATGTCAAATAGACATGAACTTCAAATCCCAACACAGCCTTGTCCATGTTAGGAAACACTTCTTATTGAGCATGATATGAAAGTCCATGTTCACCTTAATTCTAGGAATTTTGGACAAGTAGTTGTAATTGTGCCAAATAAGACCCTCATGGCACCATGGATCCTCTAACTTCTCTATTTGTGCATTATACTCAACCATACTGAGCTCTAAGATGCTCCTCTAGCTTCTCCTCAACATCCTATCCTGTTATGGCAGTTGGTAAGATCCTTTTGACTACTATTGATGGTAGTTCTTTCACTCAGGTAGATGCTTTGTTTCTACTAGGGATCAAGAAAAATCTGTTATTAGTTTCTGCATTAGCCAAGATCCAATTGTTGTGAAATTTGTTGATGACAAATGTACAGTTCACGATCTGTCAAATGGCAACATCATTATTGCTTCTGGCATTTTATGTATATGTTTAGCATGCTAATGATGTGCTTTTGATCATTGTGGCGTATGCCGTGCTGCTCACTGGTCCTCATGACACGCATATTGCTAATTTTAAGGATAATTTGCATGCCTCATTTGAGATTTCTGATTTAGGTCATTTGCATCACTATTTGGGCATTCAGTTTATGCAAGTTGATAGTGGAATGGCTTTGTGTCAAAGGAAATATATTGGCACATTATTGTAGTGTTTTGGCCTTGAAGATTGTAAGCCTATTGCCACTCCTATGGAGACAAGTTTATGATTGACTCTTCATGATGCTGGAGATGCATTTGATGTTGTTATCTATCAACACGCTATTCGATCCTTGATTTACTTATGCAGTACTCAGCCAGATATTCAGTTTGGTGTCTGACAGATGAGCAAGCTTATGCATTGCCTAGGTGTCAAGCATTGGCAGGAAGTTAAGTTGCTTCTTTTGCTACTTGAGTGGTATCCAACTACTTGGATTGTTTTATCCCAAGGGGGGATCACTACCACCATATTTGCATGCTTTTTCTGACAATGATTGGGCTGGTTGTTATGACACTTGTGTGTCCTCCACTGGCTTTTGCTCCATGCTTGGTAGCTCATGTTTATCTTGGTTGAGCAAGAAGCAGCCTATTGTGGCCACTTCTAGTTGTGAGGCTGAGTATAGAGCAACTTTCATAGTGACTGTTGAGTGTGTGTGGCTCGGATGCCTTATGGCTCATTTCGGTGTTGGTTAGTCTTTTGCCACCACCATCTTGAGTGACAGTCAAAGCACATTCCCAATTGTGAGGAACCCTGTGCTTCATGCTCACACTAAGCACATTGAGGTGCATTATCATTAAATCAGGGAGAGGTTCTCTACTGGGGAGATCAACTTGGCATATGTACCCACATAGTAGAACATTGCAGACCTTTTTATGAAGGCTCTCCCTAGGGAGAAGTTTGAAACCTTCTGTAAAGCTTTGGGCTTACTTCCTTTTGTGGATTGATTTCACATAGCTTGGCACTTCCTTATACATGAGTGCCAGCTCCTTGTTCACCGCATCACTCCCAGGGGGGATTTGTTGATATATTTAGGTAGTGATGTGTGTGAACACTCTAGGACCACCGGGGAACTTTTTACCCTCTTTAGGAGGCTTTTTCCCCCGGCTTGTATATACGCCTATTGTCCTAATTGGCTATTTATCTTTGTACATTCTAGTGGTAATTCATTCAGCATTGTGTGTTGTGCTCCAAGCTTCTTCTTCTTCCTTGTGCTGTTCACGTGCTTTCGCACACGTCTAACAGTAACAATTGATGAAATTCCTTTTGAGGGAACTCAATTAGCTTAGATAGATAATGATTGCAAGTGTAATCATTTAAAATGATCAACTATGCTCTCAGAAAAGAGTTTCACAAACCAAAGCTTACCCCCGATTTTTTAGGGACTAACCAGTCAATGAATAGTGAGCACTTTGATGATGATTTCTCTCAAACGGCTGAACAAAATGCCTTGAAATTTTGGCCGCACATTGTAGACTTTACGAGGGTTCCAACAAGCAAATATTATAAAAAGTGGTTTAGAATGCACTGAGATATGATGAGAGAAAGTTGATTGTTTTGAAAAGTCATAGTAGAGAAGTAGACAAAGATATTTAATGAATTATATGTATTATAAAACATGATTGTACAAGATCATTGGCATTGTAATGATGCTCAATGATGATGGACTGAGTGAGCTATGGTGTGAGCCACTCTACTTCTACAAATGATTAAGGAGAGAGCTCTAAAATGAAGCCACACAGCCATGAGATTTTGAGAGACCTTATTATAAGAAGTTTCTTCTAAGTTTGAATTTGAATTCAAACTTGGCCCTAACTAAAAGTGAATCCATTGATTTAGGATTTATTCCATCATTTCAAACTTGTAACTAATATTCCTTGTAACTCCATGAGATATAGGCTTTTACAAGATTCTTCAAAGATTTAATCTTTTATAAATAGTAAATTACCAAGTGATTACAAGCTAAGGTTCACATGCATCATCAAGTGATAGTTGCACACATTCTCTTTTAAGCCAAATGTGTAGGCTTGATCATTTTGCACCAACATTCCTTTCATAGAACTTTATGACAATGTGAAAGTAAAAGGCCATTCACAATTAGGGTGAGCCTTAGCTTTTACTTACAAAAATTGTGTGTGATTCTTATCTCAACCACTATTTTTATGACTTTCTAGAAGGAACCCTCTACGTGGGTCTTTATTTACAAAATATATGAAAACTCTATTTTCTTTTATTTGTGTCGAGACACATTTAAATAAGTCCATGCCCATCCACACCCTCATGAACCTTGGGCTGCTTTATGAAAACACAATACATTAATATCTCAATAGTAAACTCCAATTACTCAACATTCCATAAGTTATAAAAAAATTTGTATATGGACAAACAAGAATCTTTGTATGTGTTTGGCTAGAACCCAAAAAAAAAAGGATAAGTTTGAAGTTGAAGCCCTTGATGTTCAATCCAAAAACTCTAGTATAGGTGCTAGTGGATTCATTGGCCTACACCTCGAAACTATAGGATAAAAGGACCCTAAGCATATCTACATAGAGAGGTAATTTTTCTTGATGTAGATTGTAGAAGAGGCAACCACGACCAGAAGTCCAATATGATTTCTACTCAAGTAGAATTCTTCCATAGGAAAGTATACCATGATACATGTTTGTGTATAGGAATACAACTTGATAGTGAAGTCATAATGATGAAAAAGCTTACACCAACACATATGAGAAAATCCCAATTTCCTAAGACTCAAAATGATTACAGTAAGTCAAAATATCCTTAATGAGGAATACAAGTGGGCTAGTAGCCACTCCACAGGCTAGAGCATGACTACACAAAAATCAATAGCAAGAAGTATCTAAAACAACAAAAGTACTATCTACAAGTGAAATGCAATAGACTCCAACTAAGATACAATAACCATGACTACTCAATCACAATGTCATGCTAACTCCCACACAACTGAGAAGCCAACACTCTGTATACTCACTAGAGAGTGGCCTTGGCATACAATAGGCAAGTTGCAATAGAGTGTAAAGAGCACCCAAGAGACTGTTCTAATTAGAAAAGATAGTTCCAATTTAACTAGAATAGAGAAATATAAGACCATATATCAGAGATGTCAAAATGAGTGTCAAGCCCCTTCTTATATGGACTCTAGAGGCGAACAGAAGTGGCCTTGTTGAATCCAAGTTTTTCTAGTCCTGTGCATCAAACTAACAAAAAAGGTGGCAAAAGTCAATTAATTTTATCACTAGTTTGCAACCACTTGAATTAGATCTTTTGATATTGTTAGAGCCTTGCGGTGACCTTCTTTGCATTTATTTATACTATAATCATTTACTGATAAGTCTAGAAAGACTTATCGCATGCCGCATTACCTAAGTGATCATACTGTCACCAAAGGTATTCATGCAAAAAGTGGGTAAAGAAGTTGCCCAATTTCGGATGTGGAAACAATGGGTGGAGGTGGCACCTTATTTTTGTGGTGCCAAAAAGATATGGAGGTGGTATCCTTTTTTCAAAGTGTGGTACTTTTGGGCCATCTGAAGCCTTTGTTCCTTACCATTAATTCATCTTCACTTGACAATGAATACCATACCTTCTGAGAAAGTTAAACTTCCATATCTTGACCTTTACCCTATTTTAGAGCCTCCAAATGTAATCATGTTCTTAATAGAAGAATTGAATCATTTTCACCTCATTTTCCCTAGATGCTTCTAAATCATTTACCATTAAAGGTAATGGATCTTGCCATGAGATAGCCCCATCATTAGTGTGGGATTGCCATATCACCTCACCCAAGTAGCTCCAAGAGGTGGAATCGCCTCCCTACAAGAAAAAACTCTCCCATGATGATTACAAACAAAAGAGTATAGTCACCAAAATCATATTCATAAGAGTCCCTTATATTATATTCACAAGATTCACCCAAGTTAATACAATAATGGTAGAGGTCTCGCCCATTTAATTTGTAGAGGTCCCTCACCCTTCAAGAAAAATGACATACCTTTTTATCTCTCTTGGTGAGTGAGTTAGCAATCACCTTCCAGGGAGAGGAAATATAGTTGCCTAAGGAGGAGGACAACTATGGCTTGCCTAAATGAGGAGGAGTTAGAGCAAGCACCCTAATTGGAGATAGGTATCTAGCTTGTGAAGAGGGAATGTCCAAAGTTTCTTTAAGTGGTGATTTTCTCCCTTGGTAGAGGTATGATAGGTCATCTTATACCATGTTGCATTTTACCTCACCAAGCAAAGGGGCCGCCCAAGGAGGGGAATGAAGTTGCCTTATGGAGGCCTTTGATGTGTAGTGTAGTAGGGGCCTTGAACAAATTGGATGACTACTGAGTTTCCATGTACCCTTGTGGTCAATATGGGCTAGAGCTTTCCCTCAATGGAGATTAATATAGGCTAGAGGTCTCGCTCAATGAACTGTTACCACTATCATGCATATGATGTAGTCCCCTAGGCATTGATGCCTTCCATTCTCTTATTAACCCTTTTCTCTTACATTTTCTTATGTGCTTATTACATTTCATTTGTTTATGATCCTAGACATTCATGCCTTCTACCTTTACTTCTATGTGTATTCATATTTTGATGCCTTATGCTCTGTCCAAGATGTCCCCCAAGGTGAGGTACCCCCCCCCCAAGGTATTTTGGGACAAATAATATGATGGATAAGCCTTTAGATTCACTACAATGGTTGGTGATTTAAACTTTTCCTTTTCCTTAAATAAGGAGACATTTTTTGTTGCCTAAATATACTTTCCTAGTATGGTCTTAAATCTCTTGGAAGGATTCTCAATCTTTGCACATATGAGATGTGTTTTTATTGTCAAAGATCCACTTTTGAGATGAACTCGAAGTAATTATGGCATCACCTTTAGTGGAGATAAAGAGGTCTTCACTGGAACAATGAGAACTATGCTGAGTAGACTTGGATTGGTTCCTAGATATAGAGACTTTGGAGCTATTTTTCTTTTTGTAGCAATATTTGTTAAGGTGCCATATGTTCCCATAGTAATTGCGGTGAAATGTCTTTGATTAATTATTGGAACCTTGTTTAGATGTGTTGCTAGAGTTTTGACTAGCATGTTTTGCCTTCTTAAAAGGTCCCTTGGCCTTCATTGCGGTTTCTTGTGAGGATGCCAACTTTTCTCGAGAGTCGTGGAGGAGCAAAAGTCATCAAATTGTAGTTGTAAAGAGTTGTTATAAATGTTTCCTACAAACTAGGGATCCTGTTGAGAAGGTGAATGGCCTTGCTAGAAACATTTCAAGCACACAATGCTAGCTTGTATTGATAGTCTTCAAATGTGGCAATAATTTTAATAATGAGATCTTTGGGCTTAATTGAAAAACTCTGAAACTCGGCCTCTAAGGTATAGATTTTTTAAGGATTTTTGTCCTCATAAAGGTCTTACAAGATCCTCTAAGCTTCATGGGATATTTTATAGGAGGTAATATGGACCTTGATCAGTTCATCACAAGCTAAAAGTAACTTTCATAAAGCTCACTTATCTTTGATATTCCATATGTTCTAGGATCCTAAATCACTTTCCTTGTCTGGCTCACACTCGGTTCCTTCAACTACTTCATATAGAATGTTGATATAAAGGTATCCTTCCAAAGATTGTAGTTGGTTCCGTTTAATTGCTCATACTTTGGCATAAAAATGTGCTTAAATGAAAGAAAGTACCATTGAAATGAAGATGTTTGAATCAAGATCATTGATATTGTCATTGTTGAAAAGAAATCACACTTGAAAATTGAAGTTGGAATATGCACAAAGCTGGAGATGGGGTAGGGGGGCTTAGAGTAGCCCTACACTTGATGATGAGAGAGATACCTTGGAGGGGGCTTAGAATATCCCTACACTTGGCACCAAAAGAGAGAATTTGATGTAGAGAAAGGGCTTAGCGTATCCTATAGCACACCAAGCTAGTTTTAGAGTAGGATTAGGTATGTGAGAGAGCTTATAGGTGGGCTTAGACTAGCCTCCAACCCACACATGCACACACAAAATATCCTCTTCTTAGATTTGTGTTGTATAAAGATGGAAATAGAGTGCCAAATGTGTCCCCTAAGAAGAGATGTGGGACCCTTAGAAAATAATCCTCTTTGGAAAATACAAAAATAACCCCTTAATAAGAAGGATGTGAAATAAACCTTGTGAGAAATAGAAATGAAGGCTTTACAAGGTATCAATGGATCCTTGAAAAAAATACAAAGTGGCCCTTAGATGTTCTAATGTTGATGCCTTGACATCTAGAAGTTGTATGGAGAGCAGATGCACCAATACAAATGGAGAATAGAGGAGGGAATCCAATCCAAAACTATTATATACCTGTAGTCTTTGTAATTAAATGCTAAATACACTTAATAAATTTTTGTAAATTTTTGAGAGATTTTCGATCCTATGCTTGCTTGAGAATGTGAATAAATGAAGAGAAAGTCTTGCATATTGGAAAAAAATGAATTTGATTTTAGATGCATTTAATTTCTTATGAAATCATATGGGATGATTCAAAAGGTTAAAAGCATTTTAACTAGCACTTTGACATCATCTATGATTTCAAAGCCAAAATGTGGCTATGGTGAAGCCCCATTACTATCGAACTCTCTGAGATTCTTTTTTCTATGTATTTGAAATCAAGGGACATTTTCTTTAAGTGTGCATCTAGTGTAGACAAAGAAGCATTATTGTGTCCAAAAAAAGGGTTGTGCAACCCTATTTATTTGTCAATTTATGGATTCTCTAATTCTCCTATCATAGGAGGCAAAAGAGTAATAGTTAAAGCTCTCATTCAATAAATTATACTAGCTCTTCCTCTCACTTTATGTGTGCTTAAATCCTTCATGGAAGCCTCTACTGCACGTTCTCTATTACAATAATCAAGAGTGCTCTTCAACAATATACCATGGGCACTATGGAGGTTACAATAATGCAAGTCGGATAGAACGTTAATCAATTGATTATGCAAAGAGATCCATAAGCAAGCACATACGTCTTAGAATATCACCACCAGTGAGTGAGACTTTTCTAATAATGTGCTATCAATTAACAAACTAGAAGGAAAAAAACAACAAAACAGATACCAAAGTGTTTAGAAACACTTTAAATGTTAGGAATCGTTGAATGGTTACCACAAAGAGGGTGAGAGGGTGGGAGAAGAGAGGTTTGAAGAGGGTGGGTGGGAGGAGAAAAATTACGTCTAACATTCAAACATGATTTCAAAGCATGAGTTGAATGATGAAAAACTCCACCATTAAAAGAATCTAGCTAGGACCTCCAAAACCTCCACAAAGATCACCAAATTCACCACCAAAGACCTCTATCTAATGCTCTGATACCATGTAGAAAATACATGCATGGAAGAAAGATGAAAAGAAGAGTGTACTCACAAAAAGAAAGAGTGTGAGACTCAAAAGTGAGTAGACCATGAAATGGGAAAACTCACATGGCCTAGAGTGAGCTTTCAAAGAGGCTCTTCAAGCTTCTGACTAAGTACAAATGGGAGGGGCTCTCCAAAGTATATCATATGAGGGATAATTCGCATTGAGGAAAAATGAATACACATGTAGAAGCAAATGGCAAGGTATCCAAATAATACAAAAGATAGAACATATAAAATGGAAATAAAATTGAAATGGAGTGCCCCCTAGATACAAAATGGAGATGTACTCATGCACATACAAATGGGAGCAATGTATGAGAAATCATATCGTCAACATATTTATCCTCCAATAATATTTTGAATCTTCACAATGCTTCTTTTTGAGTCTTGTCCATGTCCTAGATTTCGTGTAAGCCAAGATTAACCTTAACTCAGGTGTCTCGACATGGTACCATAGCCATTTTGTTTAGTGGATCGCTCAAGTGATGATTCTGATCCTCTTCAAGATGCATGTCATGCATGAATGATTCTTCCTTACACATTTCCTCATTTATAGGAATAGGAGTAATGCTTATCCCATGCTCTATGGTTGGTTTTGTGCTCCATCCTTATGAATTTTTAAAAAATAGAACATCCTTTGGTACCCTTTAATCATACAATATGGCCTAAAATGCCTTGACAACTTCTACATATTTTAGACCAGTATTCAATAAACTATTGGCCTTGGTCTATTCACCTGGTTTTTCTTTACATAAAATTGTAGTGACACAGTTTGGAAAAATTTGATCACTTTGATTGAGTAGCCCAAACAGAGGTGTCTGCCTCTCAAGAGGTGCCTGCAAAAAATGATCTTGTGTATCTTGCTGTATAAGAGGAGTCAGTTATATAGAGAAAATTAGCCCATTTTTTCCAAGGGAATGGTCCTTCCTTAACTGCCTAGTACTTGCTAGGTTCCTACTTTGTGGTCACCCTTCAAGATATAACTATCCAAATTCATGAAAATCACTAAAAATTAGGTGCGTGATTTCCTAAGGTGTGCTAGAATTTAGTCGCCCATTTTCCTTGCATGAAAATAAATCCCCAAAAATAATCCTCTTGACCACCAAAAATCAAGCACCTAAATTGGTGACCTTAGCTGCTTGAGAAGTCTTATCCACTTGGACCATCCTAGGACAAGTGCCCAATTTGGGCCACATGAGGCCCTATTTTGACTTTTTCATCTAGTTCCTTGCAATTACTTGATTTACCTATTTCCTTATTTTTCACATTCAAATTATGATTTTTTATCTCTTTTTGGACTCTCTTTTCTTTCTCTATAAAATTATCATTTATTTCACTTATTTCAACTATGAAACATTGTATACTGCCCATCATCCAATTTAAGAAATTATCATCTTCATGAGGCAGAGAAGGCATTACATGAGTGTATACCCAATTCTCTTGGCAATATTACATCCTTCATCCAAGTGTATCTACAATTGTTTATTAGGATTTGTGGAGATCCATAGCATATTCCTTCCCCAATCTTGTAATGCTTTGGCTTGCCTTAGCCAAGGCTTTTTAGAGGAATAGAGGACAAGAGGTAAGGCAATAACCACAACATCCAAGAGAAATTGGCAACCTTGAACTATCATGAGTACCTTTTCAATGATGCCCAATGATGCGACTGGATGTTGATCTACTAGTGTCATAGTAAATGGTGTTGCCTTTGTGAGGTCCAAATTTTTCATAGCAAAATCTAGCATGATATTGATGCTAGAGCCACCATCTACAATGATACCTATCAAAATTTCACATTTTATGGAAACAAAAAACATTGAACTCTCATAGACTAGAACGGTCTAGGGGAAAATCCACCACGACCCCATCTATACTTGGTGGTGGACTCCGGTACATAGATTGTATGACTTTCAGTGAATAATTTCTCACCTTTTTATCCATTTTTATGAGTTGGAATAAACTGACCTCATAGTAACTTCCCTTCAAAATTTTCTATATATTCACCTCCTGTGTATTCTCCTCGGGGCGAGTAGGTTGGTCCTTCGCAAAAGTCCTCACCCTATCATAGGCTTCTTCTATGGCCACCTTGTTGGAGGATAAACACTCCTATGTGCACAACAAAAGCAAATGAACCCTCCTAGGATACTGAATTTTTTCTCACATAGACTTTGTATTTTCCAAGTTTCTCTAAGTACATGTAGAGAATGAAAATGAAACTTTGTAGGCTTAGACTAAACTTAGAGAGATTTCCAATTAGAGTAAAATCACTCCATTTGGATACTGGACGATTCCTCAACAAGCAGCAACAAAACAGATAACTTGATCTCTTCACAGAGTATTAGCTAACTACATAGACATTGTTCTAGACATTCCTCTACACATGTGTAGGCAATGAAGTCGAGACTTATACCACTATAAGTAGAACTTAAAAGCTTTCCAAGAAGACATAAATCATTCAAAATGGACTTGGGATGAAGGAGAAACAACAATTACAAGACTAGGGGATCTCCCAAAATCATCTAGATAGATAGAGTGTGTAAAAGTGCAATTTCTTCAAAATATGCAGAGAATAGCTAGTAGGGGTGTGCTTAAGCAAGGTAGCAACTTGGGCACATATTTGCAAGACTCTAAGTCATAATAAACCTCATTAGAGGCTTTAAAGTCACATACCAACCTCTTTTACCAATCAAAAGCATATACATGTCAAAAGTGAGGTTCGATCACATCAAGACGTGAGCTAAATCTTCTCTAATCAACTTCTCTCGATTGTATGCATGATTTGATGCCTCCAACGCATGGAAATCAGCCTTGTTTGATAGTGGATGATGTGGAGGGTTCAATTTGGGGCATGTTCCCATACTCTTGAACTTGAAATACAAGACTTTTAAGACTTCCTCTCAAGCTCAAGTCTCAAGACTTCCTCTCAAGCTCAAGTCTTTTTCCTTCGTTGCTTCATCCTATGTCTCTTATGTTGATTGCTTCTTTGAATCCTACAAGCTTTGTACCTTCAAGAAACTTTGTCATTATGTCTGCAACTTGCACTTTATTATTCACATACCTTATATCTAGCTCCTTCCCTATCACCTTTTCTATAATGAAGTGGTAATGAACCTCTATGTACTTGCTCCTTGCATGAAGCATGGGATTGTTAGCTAGGTAGATGCTTGAAATGTTGTCTCCACAAAGAGGAAACTCCTCCACTTCCACTTTCAAGTCCTTAAGTAGCTTCTTAAGCCACAATAGCTCACATGTAGCTAATGCTAAACCTATGTACTCATCCTCAGTGGATGAAAGAACAATAGTGGGAGAGATCACTTATGTACCTATCATGAAAACATAACGCGATGTACTCCTTCAATCATCCTTGCGACCTACCCAATCAACATCACTATATCCTTTGACACTTAGATCAACAT
Organism: Ceratopteris richardii; assembly: GCA_020310875.1. Lineage (NCBI taxonomy): Eukaryota > Viridiplantae > Streptophyta > Polypodiopsida > Polypodiales > Pteridaceae > Ceratopteris > Ceratopteris richardii. The sequence goes on from CM035414.1 coordinate 138,459,273, forward strand.
CACATGAGTAAAATATACCATGGTTGACGGTGTGTTTCATGTATCTAAGCAGTTTTCTTGTTGCCATAATATGATGATGAGTTGGTAAATGCAAAAATTGAGAGAGAACACCTACTACATATGCAAGATCAGGTCTAGTGAATGTAGCATAATTTAATGAATCAATTATGCTTTTATATAGTGAATATCTTGTATACCCTCTCCTTGACATGCAACCAACTTTTTATTGGGCTCCATGGGCTGAGAAAGTGGCGTAGAACCACTCATACCAAACTTGTATAACACATCCAACAAGTATTTTCTTTGAATCAAGAAGATGCCATTATGTGCATAGATTACCTAGAAGTACTTTAGTGTTCCAAGTTGAGATATCTTGGAATCTTTTCCTAGCTTTGATTTGATATTTTTAATACATGCAATCTCACTTAATGTGATGATCAAATTGTCCACATAGATGCATATGTATACCGTCTTATCTCCTTGCTTCTTCATGTAAAAATCATGGACCTGCAACACTTTCTTTGTATCCACAACGTGATAAATAATCCACTAACCTCTGATTCTAGGCCTTTGGGGATTGCTTTAGTCCATATAATGATTTCCTTAGCTTTCAAACATGATTTGGGTATCTCATACTAGCAAATCCTTGAGGTTGGCTCATGTAGACTACTTCTTCAAGCTCTCCATTGAGGAAGGCATTCTTCATATCCAATTGATATAATCTCCATTTCCTTGATGTGGCCACTGCAATCAAAGTGCTAATTGTTGCCATATTGGCTGCAGGGCTGAAAGTTTCATCATAATCTATCCCATAGCTTTGGGAGAAGCCTTTCGCAACCAAGCTTGCTTTGTACCTAGCAATGGAACCATCAACGTTTCTTTTAATTTTGTAAACCCACTTATTACATATCACCTTCATGCCTTCTTGAGCTAGTACTAAGCTCCATTTATGGTTCTCATCAATTGCCTTGAGCTCTTCCTTCATTGCCTCTTGCCATTCCTTGCAATCCTTAGCTTCTTCATAACTAGTCAGTTCTTTGTCCTTGATTACCTGAGTCATGTATGCATAATGGTTTGCAATGAAATTATCATATGTTAGCCTTTGAACTGGATATCCTACTCTTGAAGATCTTTTTTCACTTCCTTGATGTGTGGTTGTCATCCTCTTCCTTTGTTTTGCAATTCTTGGGTTTTGAATTTCTTCTATGTCTTCATCTTCCAACATGCTGACATCCACATAGCTTCCTTCTTCAATTGCAATCTTCTCTTTGCCTTTGAAATTGGTTTCTTTTGAGCTGGTCTATCTTTTTGTAGGCCTTCCACTCCATGGTGAGGGGGTCCTTGTGTTGGATGAGTTGCTTGGACCACATAAATCCATGCTTTCTTTAACTCTATCATCATTCTTCTTATCTAAGTCACCTACCTTTTCAACCTACAATGGACTCGTGTGTGCATACCAAGGCTTCAACTCATCAAAGACAACATCCCTACTTACATTCAGCTCCCATTTATACCCCTTTTGTTCCATAGAATATCCCAAAAAGATACACCTTTCACATTTCACATCTAACTTTGGCCTCAACTCTTGAGGTACATGTACATAGCATATACAACCAAAGATTCTAAGATGTGAAATGCAAGGTTTTCTTCCACTCCATGCTTCCTCAGGGGTTAGATGATGTATTCCTGATGTAGGACATCTATTCATGATGTATGTGGCTATATATGTAGCCTCTCCCTAATAACAATGCAGCATTTTCATTTCGTTGAGAATACACCTTGCTACCTTTGTTATGTGTCAGTTCTTTCTCTCTGCTACCCCATTTTGTTGAGGGGTATACCTACATGTAAATAGTCTTTTGATAACATTGACTTGTAAAAATTCAGAACATTCATGGGAGAAGTACTCTCCCCTCCATCGGATCTCAAAGTTTTGATAAATTTTCCAAACTCCTTCTCCACCTGTGCTTTGAATTTCTTGAAGTAGTGGAACACATTTGATTTGTTTCTAATGCAATACAACCATACTTTTCTTGAAAAGTCAGTTAAATGCGGAAAAACCTCTAGCCAACATTAGTGTAAAAAGTTCCCATGTATAGGGAAACGATTCACATCAAAGCTACATGGGGGGACATGTAAGTGTAACATATCCCCTCGGATAAAATGATGTGAACACATATAGAAGGTGATAGATCTGCCCCAACAAGGTAATAATCCTAAAGCTTTGCAACAAACTTTTCCATGGAAGAGCTTTGGTGAATATGTCTACCACATTATCTTGTCTAGGCACGTACACCATATCAATATTTCCAGCATGAAGCCACTCTTTGACATAATGATAATGAACCTCAATGTGCTTTGTGCATGCATGATACACTCGATTTCTCACAACCACAAATGAACTTTGACTACAAGTGGAATATGTCTAGTTTCATCAACCTCCATGCACAAATTGTTTAATATGTGTCTCATCCATACAAACTCCACTAAAATTGTGAATATTTCCCTATACATAGATTCACAAATTGATGTGTCCAAAATAGTTTTCTCTTTTATCAACCAAGATATGCATGATCCTCCATGGAAAAATAAGTTACCACTATCGGACACCCATGTATCATAAAAACCAACCCAATCATTGTCTATAAAATCATCCAAGCATGGCTCAACATCTCTTCCACAAAAGAAAACCAAACTCAAAGTGCCTTTGAGATATCTAAACACATGTTTTACTGCTTGCCAATGCCTACTGCTAGGGATATGCATAAATTGTCTCAACATGGAGACCACATACAATGTACATCCAACCTTGTGTTACATGCTTATATCAACACCCCACTGCTTGCTGATAAATAGAAGAATCGAATGCATCACCTCCATCCTCAATTGGGAACTTAAATCATGTTTTCATTGGTGTTAATATAGGCTTGTAATTGTTGAAACCAAGATGCTGAAATGTTTTCTCAATATACATTTCTTGACGCACAACAATGCCCCCTTAATGGAGACAAATTGGATTCCAAGATAATACTCGAAAGACGAAGATATATGGCATCAAAAGTATGTTGTGAATTAGTAAAAACATATGCTAATTTTCTCATCACATGATCTAGTCAAGAGAATTTCATCAACAAAAAGAATGTGCACTATAAGATCAGCCCCATCTTTTCAAATATAAAGTTTTCATTCATGTGGACTACATGTAAAACCAAGAGCAATTAAATAATTATGCATCTTCTCATGCCATGCATGTGGACCTTGCTTAATTACATTCAAAGCCTTATGCAAGAGGCAAACCATATGCTCTTTAACTTTGATGGAAAATCCAAGAGGTTGCAACTCTTCTTGTAGTTGCAATAAGAGATACATCCACAAAGTCACTTGATGCATGGAGGGATCTTGATTGTGTTCTACCAAGTAAAGGAGCACTCAACTTGCTATCTTGCATGGTTTTGTGTAGCTATTTTGGCATAGACTTTTCATTCTTGATAGACATGTGTTTGTCATGCAATATGATGCCAAAACATACATTAGAGCTGGGCTGAATATCATGCTAAATTTCAATCATGTGTGGCTAGAAATTTTGAAAATTTTTAGCCATGTTTGGGTAGACATTTTGAGTCATCATTGGTAGGAAATCTAGCCATATTTCTTTGCACATTCTGGAAAATTTCAGCCATGTTTTGCTGGAATTTTTCTGCCATATTTGGCTAACATGTTTAGCTCTTTGAGCTTGATTCGATGGCCTACATTCGAAGCATCTGGCACTTGTAGCTCATCATGGTTGGAATGTACATTAGTTGAATATCAAAACAACATTTTTGAATGGTCACTTGCATGAAGAAGTGTATGTTTTTTAGCCCCATGGCTTTGTGCAGAAAGGGCATGAGAACTAGGTGCTGGTTAAAGAAGGCATTGTATGGTTTAAAGCAAGCACACATGCTTAGTATGAAAAGATACATGCCTATCTAATTGCACATGGTTTTGAGAACAGTCCAACTGAAAGCACCTTATATGTTAAGTGTGCTAATGATGTACTTCTGATCATTGTGGTTTACGTTGATGACGTACTGCTCACTGGTCCTCATGAGAGGCATATTGCTGATTTTAAGGCTGATTTACATGCCTTATTTGAGATGTCTGATTTGGGGCATTCACATCACTATTCGGGCATTCAATTTATGCATGTTGATGGTGGAATGGCTTTGTGTCAAAAGCAATATATTAACACATTATTGCAGCATTTTGGCCTTGAAGACTATAAACCTATTGCCAATCCTATGGAAATAGGTTTACAACTGAGTCTTCATGATGCTCAAGATGCATTTGATGTTGTTCTCTATCAGTAGGCTGTTGGATGCTTGATTTACTTATGCATTACTCCACCAGATATTCAGTTTGTTGTCTCACAGATGAGCAGGTTTATGCACTGCCAAGGACTCAAGCATTGGCAGGCAATTAAGCATGTCTTTCACTACTTGAGTGGTACCCGACTACTTGGTTTGTTTTACCCCAAGGGGGAATCACTACCGCTAGATTTGCATGCTTTTTTTGACTTTGATTGGGCTCGTTGCTATGACACTCATGTGTCCACTAGTGGTTTTTGCTTCATGCTTGGTAGCTCATGCATATCTTGGCTGAGCAAGAAGCACCCTACTATGGCCACTTCTAGTTGTGAGGCTGAGTATAGGGAAGCTTTAACAGCGACTGTTGAGTGTGTGTGGATCAGACGCCTTATGGCTGATTTGGGTGTTGGTCAGTCTTCTTCCACCACCATCTTCACTAACAGTCAGAGCACATTGGCATTTTCCAAGAACCCTGTGTTCCATACTCGCACTAAGCACATTGAGGCACATTATCATTATGTCAGGGAGAGGTTCTTTGCTGGGGAGATCAGCTTTGCATATGTGCCCACACAGGAGAACATTGTAGACCTTTTCATGAAGGCTCTACATAGGGAGAAGTTTGAAGTTTTCCACAAAGTTTTGGGCTTACTTCCTTTTGTGGATTGATTCTACATAGCTTGGCACTTCCTTATACATGAGTGCCAGCTCCTTGTTCACCACATCACTCCCAGGGGGGATTTGTTGATATATTTAGGTAGTGATGTGTGTGAACACACTAGGACCGTTGGGGCACTTTTTTCCCTATTTAGGAGGTTTTTTTCCCCTGGCTTGTATATATGCCTATTGCCCTAATGGGCTACTTATCTTTGTACATTCTCTATTAATACATTCAGTATTGTGTGTTGTGCTCCAAGCTTCTTTTTCTTTGTGCTATTTGCATGCTTCCGTAGATGTCTAACTCTAACAATTTTTAATGAAATCACTCATGATTGTTAGCTTACTAAGTTAGTTAGTGTTCCCTTCATGCACGAAAAAGAAAGAATGGATGTGCATTTCTTTTTATAAAAGCATGTTTTTAATGCACAACATGTAGCTGCATAAAATTAAATGCATGAAGTGTGTGTGAATTTCAATCATGGTTAGAGAGAAGCAATCCTTGAATCATTTCTAGCATACAAGAGACATGCATTTGCATGAATAAAAATCACATTGGTTTGCCAAGCAAAACATCCGTAACCAAATTGCTATTGTAGCCCATTATTGAATATCACTAATATATGGACTTCATATAATAGGTGGGATTTTTGGGATTAGAATTTGCAAACTTACTTCAAATTCAGTTAAATTTTGTTTGGAAAATAAACTACAAGTTGGGTTGACCAAAAAATCTAATTCAAATGCTTTGACTATGGTCCACTTCCATCCAACATTTACTAGCTATTGACTTCACTAGAGCACCACTTTTTCAAACTCCCCTTTAAAGTCCTAGGTAGAACATCGGGAAAGGTACTCCTTACAGTTGTTGTGCAACTTTGGCTTCAATAGGAGCAAATAAAATTCTAAATGAATTTTGACTAAATCAAGACACTTTCCTCAAAGAGTTATTTTTCTTTTCAAATGTATAAATAATTACTAAATTTTTTCATTAGAAGTTTACTCATATATTTCAGATAATATTGAATTCCATCTTTATCGAGTGTAATTTGATGTAAGCAATGTGTTTGAAGCGAAATCAAATGGATGATTCAAGTTATACTTAACACGTAGAAAACATCTTCCAAGATTGACTAGTTTCCCTATAGATCATCTACCTATGATGTTTAATCCATTATCAAAGTGGCTAAACCTATCCTTTGCATACATAGGTGAGATACTCCATTTGTGTCAAGTGCAAATGTTTGAAAAGTGAGAACTAATTCAATATTCTAAGGAACTTAAATTGATTCGAGTTGAAATCTATGAGACTCATAGCTTTAACTTCTCAATAATCTATTGACTCAAGAACTAAACTAGATTCTCGAGCAAGTAAAGGTAAACCATAATAAAATCACTAAACATTGATGTACTGTGAAACATTGGTGTCTCGAGCGATTGAGCTTCACTTGATGATGTTTTCCTTTGTTCAAAACATTAATGCTTTAATTGTGATTAATTTAGTCTTTAATTTACACAACCACTTGAGATTCTTGACTTGGCATACAATTTTGATTCAAGGGATTAATTTCTCTAAGTTTCAATATCGATTGGGTGATTTCTAATTGTAATAATTTATATGTACTAACCTTGATTGAAGCGATGTTTACAAAGTTCTTTGTCTTCAAAAATCCGTACAATATATTTGATACAAATATTTACTTTGAAGTCTCATACTTCAAGTGAAACCATGATTTTAAGTATGTCATTTATAAATGAAGATCATGGAAGTCACTTCCTTCGTGATCTTCATTCTTCCTTATCAATTATCTTGAAGTCTATTTTTCGGGGCCATACAATCATCCATCTTGAGGAACCCTCATGGCTAGGAGGGTCTCCTTCTCATCATCCTTCTTGGAGTTGATAGCATAATTCCCTTGCTCCTTCTTCTTCTTGCTTTTGTCATCCTTGAACCAACAATTTGAAGAGATATGATTCTGCTTACCACATGTAAAACAAGTTTTACCTTGATGAGGGTTGTTCTTCCCTTTGCCATTCTTGCCCTTCCTTGAAAATGATGCCTTGATATCTCCTTCTGAATCTGAATCTTCTTCCTTCAATTGCTTCCACTTGCTTTTTCCTTCTTTTTGCTTCTTGCCACTCTTGCCTTTGCCTTTGCTACCATATAGAATCTGGGAGTGACCATCCTTCTTGGATGTGTCTCCTATTGCGACCTCTTTTGTCAATAGGTGTGGGATCAACTCCTCAAGAGTTGGTAGAGGATCTCTATACAAGATGGTAGTAATGAGGGGTTTCCACTTATTTTCCCTTATCAACCCATTGAGAGTAATCTGCACAAGGTCTTCCTCATCTACTTTGCAGCCAATGGATGCCAATTTCTCCCTCAAATCCTTCACCCTCAAGGTGTAGTCAACAATAGATTGACCACTACCCTTCTTCAAAGAATGGAGTTCATTCCTAAGCTGCATCTTTCTGCTTCTTGTGCAAGTGGCATATATCTTCTCTAAGGCGTCCCCAAAATCTCTAGCATTATCAAAATCTGATATATAACCAATCATAGCATTAGAGATTATGTGTGATATGTAGAAGATAGCTCTCCTATTCCTTTCCTCCCAATCCTTCAACATCTTCAATTCTTGATTGGTGACCTTTGGATCTTTGAGATCCACATCAGGCTTGTCTTCATCTCCACACAAAATAGGCCATTAAACGTTTCTCATGAGGTAGTTCATGACTTTGAACCCCAATGGATGATAGTTGTCTTTGTCAAGCAGCTCCAATTTTCAATCTAGATTTTCCATAATGAATGGGAAATTAGGGTTACACTGAAATGTACATCTTAAGCTTGATGTCCAAGATTTTGCGTCCTTCTCCTAGAGTCTTGAAAGGATGTTTCCTGCTCTGATACCAATTGATGGAATTTAATCCCTTAGATTTGCACACTAGAAGTGAAATGAACCCAATACCTACTTCCCTTCATACATCTTTTCTGCTACCTTGCAACAAAACTCTTATTCACCTACCTTACACTTATCCAAATAACCTAAATGTTTAGAAATACTTAGTATGGTTCATAAGCTTTCAAATAGTCTATGCAAAACCTCAAAATGATCTGTTTAGCTGAGTCAAAAACTCTCTACAAAAAATACTATGTAAAGATGTAGGATATACAAAAATTAGGGTTGTGTAGGTACACCAATTTCTCTACACATAAAACTGATTTCAAGAAGCCTTCTTACATTAGGGAAAATAATGAACCCTACATGGGCCTTTTGGATTAAGACTGATTAGTGATGGACCAATCAGAAGAGGGTGGTGGACATAGTCTATAGCCTATAAATTACTAGGTTGAGGGGGGAGGAGGGGATAGGATTCCCCTATGTTTAGGTTTTGCCTCTAGAGAGAGAAAGAAATCTCGTAACTTTCCTAGGCCCGAAAATTCAAAAATTTTAAAAAGTCCTAAAACTCATCATAACACCATTCAATGGCTACCCAACCACTTTTCACAATCAAAAGTGCTATTTTTTTTTTTGACTTCTAAATTGAAATCCATGCATGAACTAACCTGAAAAAAGCGAGTTTTTAAAAAATAACTCAAAATACAACTTTTCCCTCTAAAACCTCACACTATCATACCCAAGTCCCAAAAAGTCGTCTCTTTCCACTACTTTCTCTCCCTAGCACACCATTGAAGCTCCTGTGTCTGCATGTTTTCTCTGTGCATCTTCCTCTTTGAATTCCTACCATCACTTCCATAGCTTGAACTCCAATGGAGAAACCTAAATCTTATAGGCGTCCAAATGATGAGGTTATCATGTTAAAATGTCACAATATCAAGGCTGTAGAAGGAATTTGGTTAGGACATGAGTTCTACAAAGGTGCATGGGTGTACATGCAACCCTCTGGTGTTGGCCGTCATCGTGTAAGAGATCATGGAAACTTGGATCTTCATTGGAAAGGGAACCTATTGGGCTTCAAAAAGCTCAAAAATGGTGAAACAGTTGTCATTGTACAACATATTTTTACAATGTCAAGCATGAAATTGGAAAACTCAAACAAAATGAGATATCCTATCAATTGTAAGTATTACTCATTGATTCCTATTATAATTTCTTAACATACCTTATTCAGATGTGTATTTTTTGTTGCAGATATATTTACTTCTACCTTGGTGGAGGAGCAACCACTTCATAGTCTTACAAGTACTTTCCAAGCATCAGATGCAGATGTTGGATCACTAGTCTTTCCACAAGCCTGCCCTACTTAGTTTTTATGTGAGAGGGTTTTCTTTTACACACATACATATGTTGTACCCTCTTCATCAAATGCTTTTGGCATGTTAGAGATGATTAAGGTAGATTCTCTTTTCATGCTTGAGAGGCCACAACCTGATATATGGACCTTGACATCTTTGAAGCATAAGATGGGGATGGACATACACAACTCTTTGAAATTCACAAGAGTGTTTAGATCTTTAGGATTGCATTGGTGTGTTCTTGTTCTTTTTTTTTGTACATCTATTTCATATATTCACAATTCTAGAGACTTCAACAATGTTCATGTTGAAAGATATCACCTATGAGTAGGTGGAGGGTTTACTAGGTGAAAATTGGGGACTTGTAGAAGGATGCAAAAAAGGGGATAGATACCTTTGTAAAATTGGTGCAATAGGCATAGGATTTTGATATTTGAAACACTGAAGTTCATTTTACATAAGATTCTACTATGATCGATGGATGTGTAAACTTGGTGAATGGATACCATTACAAAGTTTTGAGGGTTTTTTAATTTCATTTAAAATTAAGATAAATCTACCCAAGAACGAAATGGAAGTTATTTTAGTGAATCATCATTGGATGCTTGGCAATGTGAGAGAACATCTAGTAATAATGGGATTTGATGATCTAGATCAATCAAAGTTCAGAATACAAGGGCATAAGGTAAGCACATTATGGTACTTTTTCCTTTATTTATACAAATTATTATATTCAAATATGATAGTATAAATTCAAATATGATAGTACAAATTATTATATTCAAATATGATATTCAAATACATATTGGCAAGAGGTTGGAGGATAAAATTCAATTCCTTATTGAATGGAGTGCAGATGGAACTCAACTTTCATTGTCATAGATCAAGAAGTATTTGACTACTAGATTTTACACATACCCCATTTTCCATTCATATTCCTTCCTCTGCTACAATGTAATGCACATGGCAAAAATGAAAGATATAAAACTTTGTAAATCTCAATATGATGTAAAAATTGTCAAATCTTTGATTTTTGCCATGGAAGTATATATTACAATTTTAGAATTTTAAGAATTTTTTTTCTCTACTGTTTAGATGTGGTATGTCTTATTATTTTAAATGATTATCTGTTCAATCTTTTTTATGAGCTATTTTTTTTGAGAGTTCTATGCATGAAACTTTTACTTTTAGGTATTAACTTTACCTTCAAATGGGTCCCATTCACTTGAAAATATTGAAACTACTATAAAAGCAAGTCTCATTCTCCCATTTCTCACTTTTGTAACCAAGAAGAGCTAGAATCACTCCAAGAGCACACACCCCATAGCAATCATGCTACCCTTATCTGCAATGTCTGCCTCAACCTCTACTACCCCTTCTCCAAACGTCGTTAACAACTTTTGGATGAGTTGTTGGAATCAACTCAGTACAAGGGTCAGACACACGTGTGTGACCTTGTCTCTAGAGTCCTTGATCTGGACAAGACAATTCAACTCAACTCTGATGTGCTCAAGGAAATCATAGAATTCCTTGAGTACATCTTGCACTTTTCCATAGATATCCCACCTTATGAGGGTAAGTGGGTCCCGTGTGACATTTTGATCTACATTCATAAAGGTGATGAAGCTTTCATGAAGCGCCTTAAGCGCTTCATGGCAATCGCTGACAATGCAGAGCCTTTGTTGGATGAAATAGCACCTTTGATAAGAAAAACTTAACAAAAAGAAGAGGATGGGTACTAGGTACCTTTCTTACATCTCCACAACAATATTTATCATCAATGAGGAATCGGAGCCTGCACCCATGGATCTCCCCAACCTTGTCACAAGGGGATTTGTTCATGAAAAAAATGAGCCCCAACTAGAGGTCATAGACTTAGCCAGCGAGTGGCATAATCAATCGAGAGTTCCCTAGTGGTCTAGATGACAAATTGTGTGAGAAATCAACCATGGAAGATCCCACACCATCAAATCTCAACCCCTCTGAGCCCACATTAGTAGAAGTGGAAATTGAATATCTCTCCATCATCATTGTTGATGGAAAGGATTTTATTTTCCTTCATGACATTGAGAAGGCATTCAGACTTTGCCTAGATGAGTGGCTAAGTCTTTTCTTCATTATGTCAGATGTTCCACTTGATAATACATCTGATATACTTGAAAATAAAGTTATCCCACTAGGTGATTTTGTGGTAGACACCATAGAAGATTTCAGTGCAGCACAAGAGAGAATTATGATGAGAAAAAAAACCTACATCACTAGTAGCAGGGCAGAGTGGGATGGCCCATTCTAGCATAGATCTTGATGCCTCTGGAAGAGGGGATGAAGATGACAAGCTTCATGATGTAAGTGCTTAGTAAAGAATTGAATAGTTTAATTTAATAAGATTGGAGCTTGAATTATCATTTTCTCTCTTAACATGAAGCCATTGAAGTGGACAAGTTTGCGGCAAGGTTTGGTCAAGATCGATCTTCTCGAGGAAGTGGCTCATCCTTGGCAAACCATTGGAAAGTTGCCAAAGGATGATTTGGTAATTGTTCATAAAGGTTATAGTCATGATGGGTAATTCATGACATGGTGCTTGAAGGCCTTAAGCAAAGTTTTGTGTTTGAGTACAATTATCCAAGGCACTAATTGTGTCATTTTGGGTTTGGTTAGAAAATCTTTAGTTGTAACTACTTTAGGAGCTAACTTTAGAGGAAAGGTACTAGGACAAATAGCTATTTCCATGGGTCTTGGAATGCAAGACCCCAATGTAATCTCTAGATCTGTATTAACCTATCAGTTGCCACAATCTCTCCAAAGGAGAAAGAAAATTGTTGAGAAATTGAAAGCAATTGTGAACTCATGTAACATTTTGGATAAATAATATTTTTATTTTCCATATGTTGTATTTTCCATTGTAAATTATGAAATGTTATCCACACTTTGTATTTAATCAAGAGCTATTTTATCTTCTCTATGTGCATGCAATGGCGTATGTGTGCTCAAATAGTCTTAAAAATGGCAAAAAAGCCCATCCACAGAAGCACAAGATTCAGGCCTGCAAAAATTTTGTAGGCTTGAATCTTGCATTTTTGTGGCTCGGGATTTTTTTCTAGTTTTAAGACTGATTGAAGGCTATTTATGGTAACTACATTCATTGGGAGACAAACTATAGGGGGTAATGAGGACAACAAGTACCCACTAGAAACCGAGGTAGTCCATATGATGACTTTGCTTAAATATGTGCCCACTTTACCATGGCCAAGTCATTAACTTTGCATTGTAAGTTATGAAATGTTATCCACACTTTGTATTTAAACAAGAGCTTTTTTATCTTCTCTATGTGCATGTAATGGCATATGTGTGCACAAATAGTCTTAAAAATGGCAAAAAATCCCGAGCCACAGAAATGTGGGATTCAGGCCTACAAACATTTTTCAGGCTTGAATCCCACCTTTCTGTGGCTGGGGCTTTTTTGCCATTTTTAAGATTGATTGAAGGCTATTTATGGCCAAGTCATTAACTAACCTTACCCAAGTCATGAAAATAGATAAATAGGCTTACCCAGGCTAAATAATGCAAAAAAAAACCCCAGCCACAAAAACGCGGGATTTAGGCCTATAAAATTTTTGTAGCCTTGAGTCCCGCATTTTTGTGGCTGGGTTTTGTTTTTGCATTTTTTAGCCTATTTGGGGACGTTCCTAGGTAAATACATTCATATGGGGTCTAGAACAAGAGCTAATAATGCCAAGAAGTATCGAATGAGACCCTCAATAGTCCATAATAAGCTAGTGAAGTCAAAAGTAATAATCCTTGAACACTTATGGTAGAGAGCTTGGGTGGGAAAGAGATAAAAAATAGACAATAATTGAAGACAAACCATTTCATTAATCATTGAAGTACATTGCAAAATATGCTTCATAGAAGATACAAGATATAGAGGTCATGGGTTATTTCGTCTAATTCTTCTTGCTAGCTGAATATCTTTGGGTTGTATGGTTACTCTCTTGGCATGGATAGCACATAGGTTAGAATCTCCAAGCATGGAGATGAGGTAGGCCTATGATGCCTCTTGAAGTGCCTCAAGTGCTATCCCTTGTATTCGTAAACCTGCACAATAGCTTTGCAGTTCTTCCTTTACCACTCTTGCAAATGCCCTTTGTGGTATTAGAAGCTCAACTGATTTCTGATAGTGTTGTATCTCTGCAAATGCTCTGTAGTGTCTCCGTCGGGGGAGGTATGTTAGGTTGACATTGAGGTCTACATCATGGTTGATAATTCTTTTTCCTCCTATGTGCTCGATGTGAGGGTCCAACTTCATCTGCCACATTCTCTTGTTGACTAGCTTGTTGTCTTTGCTCCCTTTCCTCCTCTATTAGTATTTGGCCTTTTCCCTGTGGAAGAGTTTTTCCTCCATGTGTTATCCTATGGCTCGTTGGAATGTGCACTTGATTCCATGGTGGTTGAGTGATGATTTCCTCATTAGTCCATGATTCTCCATCAGAATCACTCTCCAATATAACCATCCTCCTCACCACTTGTTTGGGTCTTGCCTTGATGGGTGTTCTCTTTAATGGCTCATCATGAGAATCTAAATATGACCATCCTTGAGACCAATCCTTTTTTCTTATTAGAAACTTCATATTCTCACGATGGATTGCTCCTAGATGGTGTGCCATCATGTGAGAGAAGCCTAGAAATTGTGTGAGAACCACTTCAAGGTCTCTGGGGGGTTGCAGCCATGGTGGGCATTCAATTCCTTGAGCATGGCTAGGATATACCATGCGGTTTTTCCTTGCAGTTTGCTTGGTGCATGCCATTCTCTTGAGTTGCAAACGTGTAAAATATAGTGAGTTCTCTCTATTTATAGAGTTTCTTTCAAAAGTGCCTGTTCACACTAGAATGGACAAAACTAGTTTAGAAACATACATCATATAATAATACAAATAGTAACACATTGATACCAAGATTACATTAATCCTATGATTTACCACATAATGGGATATATTGAGTTCACTTTACTTCCAAGACAAGCCTTCTTGTTGTCTTTTAGCATGCCATTGAGCATGATGGAGAGGTCCTAATGATGATTTCCATTTCTCACTAGCAATGTTGTGTTGCATCCATCTCACAAATTCTGCCAAATGCTAGGGAGTAATTATATCTTCTAAGTTGCTTGCAAAATCTTTAATCACTTGGGTCTTGATGTGATTTCCTATTGGTGACTCCAAAATCATAAGCACATGTTTGTTGCTTAAACATGAATTTAGAAACTTCAATTGATTCTCTATTGTTGATGGCACAATAAGAAACTCAATTTAAACGTCTTTTAACATAAATAAACAAGTGAAACACAACCTAAGTGCATAAATAGGTCACTTCCTTGCTCCACCACCAATTGAAAGAGCTTGAAAGGATGATAATGATCATTTCCTATATCTCATACCAAGTGGAGTCTCTTTTAGTTCTGATAGATTGGATTTTAACCTTGTAATTGTGCTCTCCTTTTCTTCCACATCTTGTTGGAGTATATGATTGTGCTCTTCCAGAGATTTGGCAACACTTTCTAAAGTGTGTATCTTCAAATGGTTGTGATCACATTGTTGCATACAATAATTTGCAATATATATTGAATGGCTAGACAATCGGTTGCAATAACCTAGCAGTCTAGCTTCATCGCTACCAAGGAATTGTAGAATTGTGGATATACTATGGAATCTAGGATGAAAATTAGAAATTGGATCTAAGGGATACAATGCACCATTGACCCAAATATTAATATTCTTTTCTATAGATGTACCTCATGCATTTTGAGAATCTTTATCATTGCTACCTCTAGTTGTTGTTGAAAATTTTGTAGGAGCACGAACATGTACACTCGTTGAATGAGGAGCACGCGTTGGTGCTCGTGTCATATTCGCAATACATGTGAGCACCATGATGTTCCAAAACTCAAGCACGGAATAGAAAGAAGCATAAAGATGGCTGGAATGGCATGTACAATAGTTTTATTGCAAGAAAAAAGTGTGTCTTGGTATGTGGATAGGTCAAAATGACTTTTTCCAATGTTTAAGAGTGAAAAAAAGGTATTTCTC